>JAGFPH010000133.1:834852-882074 GCA_018207615.1 Philaenus spumarius
ACTATCCTTCATCCGATTGGTTTGACAGTTACACCATCCGATAAGGAAAAGTGCTACAAAAACGGTATTTTGAATTTTTTTTTAAATGTACTGGTAATTCAGGTTTGAAATTTTCAAACAGCTTCCATTTTGAAACCCATGATTTTCCTCCTATATCATTTCTTATTTTTCTTAAAATATATTGTTGTTACGTTAAACTTCATGCCAAGTTTGAACACAATCGGACAAACCGTTTTTTAGATATGAATTATTTTGTAAAAGAAACAAAATTGGGAATATCTGAAAAACGAAGCGTTTAACAAATTGGATTGTTCAACCCGGCATTCTATACCAACACAGAAAATACAACAATGTTGTTACAAATAAATTAATAATAATTACTTTTTTGTTTGTGTTTAAGGATTAAAAGTGATTAACAATTTAAAATATGTACTACATTATTTGTTTGTGATAACAGCTTTGTCGTGCTTACTGTGTTGATTTACTATGCCGAGTTGAACAAACCAATTAATAGAATTAACTTAACTATTATCCTTCATCCGATTATTTTTGCAGTAAAACTATCCGATAGGGAATTAAAAGTGCTGAAAAAAGTTGTCTTGACATTTTTTGTTAAAATGTAGCCTACTGTTTTTGGGTAGTTCAGGTTTGAAATTTTCAAACAGAAGCCATTTAGAAACGCATGTTGGATATAATAGCTTGTTTTAATATATCATTCTTAGGTTAAACTTCATGCCAAGTTGAACCCATTGTCTAGATATTAATTATTGTGCAAAATAAACAAAATGGCAGATTTCTTGGAAAACGAAGCGTTTTTGGAAAAATTGTATTCTTGATTTTTCTTTATTTTGATCCTTAGAACAAATTTCCCGAAGTTTGGCACTTTACTTACGGGTCACCTCTACAGTGTAGGTCTATAGTATTGTCATAATACAGTGTGTTATTTGGCTCGGAACTACGAGGGGCGCCAAAACCCCTCAATAGGTGCAGCTAGACTTCATCCCCCTCCCCGTGCGGGGATGTTAGAAGAAACGTTAGCAATGAAAATACAGTAAACTCCCGATTATCCGCGGACCTCTTTTACAGTAAATTACGGCATTAAAATTTGTTTTAAATCTATTATTGAAGAAACAAGTAAAAAAATTACTCGACCACCGCGACGAATCAAATGCGAACTGATATTAATTAAATACTACGATATTTTCACGGGAATAACGATTGATTAGAACAGGGATTTTTATTTTTATATAGAAGAACCAATAATGTTTAAGTTATAACCAAAATGTGTACGGTAAAGTAGTATTTCAAACTGGTCAAATAGGCCAGTAAAAAAATTAAGGCATAATTTAATAGTGATAGTGATAGGTGTTTTGAATTAAGCTATAGTAAGCCTTTTTCTTTGTTTGTGTTTGCTATTACCTAACCTAAAAAAAAGTTGGTTGTGAAGAATAATTACCTGATTCTAAATTTGCTAAGTTGGTTATTATGGTAATGATGTAAAACCAACGTGTGTTGGTTCAGTATAGGCCACATGTAGAATTGTGTTGCTATGCTTTTGATTCAAATCAGATGTTTTAACTGTTATATGGCTGGGAGTGAACCCAGCCGTTTTTACCATTTTAAACCCTTAAAATTAATACTTTGCAAAATCCTTTTTTACTGCACATCTACATTAGTAGTATGAAGGTACCCTGACAATATATTAGGCTTTGTGTATCGCAGTTTTGGCTGTATGTTGATTATGAATCAGTCAGTCAGCCAGGACTTCTTCCTTTATATACAGTACAGGGTATCACATAAAACCTTAGCGGGGTATACAGGATCATGTTATATACATTAAAATAAATGAAAAATATTCAATGACTTTTTTAATTCCGCTTAGTTTAGACCCAATCCTCCATTTAGGTTTTTTCCAAAAACTCACTGTAACTCCAGAAATAGATAAAGTATAGAGTTCAAATTTGGTACAAGAATTTTACGATTTACAAGACGTACCTAACACAAAGAATTTTTTTTTTCATTTTAAAAATGGCGGCTGTTACAAATTTTTTAAGTGGAATGTCTCGAAAACCATTTACTTTACAATAACTTTATAAGAGATAAAATATTTTTCTTTTTTTTAACAACAGACAAAATGTTGTTTTTTTTCATTTTTGTAGGTCAGTGGATAATCGAGTTATCGACAAAAAACTGAAAACATAATTTCTTGGTAATTGTTACATCAAACATTAGCCTAAAACCAACGTTTTGAATTCTTAAAGTTTTAATAAATAAGATTAAATCCATCACTCTGAAATGCATTATAAATTTAAATGTGGCTCTTAACCATTTCAAAATAGCAACTGATAATGTGCTTCAATAATGCTATCTCTCAACAATGCACATCTGTGAGCGAGCGGATTGAAGATGGGTGTTGCAGGATTCCAACAACTACAGCACTGAGTTGTCGCCAATGGAAGTCACATCGAACATTTAATTTAATGTCAATGTTAAGGTTTCAATATACATTTCCATTGATTTTTATTATAATTAATAACAATGGTAAAATTCTAAGATATCGTAACTACTTTATTTGCCAACCGATTTCAATAAATACAAAATCGCTGCTGAAAATACAAAACTGCAGACACTGCAGTTACTGCTGTTGCTATTTTGATACAATTTTAGCATTTGATACTTTCTTTAGTTCAATAATACATTTATGATCAATTGATTTTATCTTATTCATTAAAACTATTAGAATTCAAAACAATTTTTTTAAAGCTAATTTTGGATGTTGTAGACAAGTACCAAACAATTATGTTTTTAATTTATTGTCGATAACTCGGTTATCCTTTGACCTATAGGAACGACAAAATCCCCATTTTGTCTGCCATTAAAAAAAATATTTTGTCTCTTGTACATGTTTTGTAAAGTTACCAATTTTCAAGATATTGCGCGTTAAATATTTATAACGGCCGCCATTTTTAAAATTATAAAACTAAATTGTTTGTGTTTGTTACACCTATAGACTAAATCGTAACATTCAAAATTCTTATACCAAATTTGAACTCAATATCTTACCTATATCTAGAGTTACAGTGAGTTTTTGTAAAAAACAAAAAACAAAATGGAGGATCGTGACTTAACTAAACCGAATAAAAAAAAGTTACTGGACATTTTAAATGAAGGCCTATACTATCCGATCCTGTATAGCCCGCTAAGACACCTGACCTGTATCATTGAAGAAAGAACACTTGTTTCTTCAATGCCTGTATATAGAGGAAGACTGACTCATAATGAACTACAGAGGGGTTAACGCCCCTTAACCCAAACATGGGCTAACATATTGCAAGTACAGTATTTCACATTCCTCTATTACATCGCGTCCTCAGCCCACTCGTGCGATACAGTCTATGAAATAAGATACGTTTCAACTTGCCGCCGTTCGGTCGCACAGTTAACCTGTGAATCGGTGTTTTAGTAGCCATATCCGATATCAAAGTGATGCGTCCGGACCGCTAATTCGGCAAGTTTTAATTGTTATTATTCCGGTTGCTATTCAGCGTGAAGACAGGGCTGATTTTGATTCCGAACAACCGGACCACATTCTTGAATTTTGGTTTAGTCTGGTTGAATTTTGGTTGGACCGGTACCACAATCTTTATGGATCGTAGATTCAATAATCGTTTTATTTTCGGTAAACATTTTACAATGTAAAAGGCAAAAGTCACAGTTTTACAGAAATATTTGTACATAAAATAACAAATTTATACTAAAATGTGTATCATGACATATTCAGACATATCATTATATTAATACGTGAACATTGAAGATTGAAGGACCTTTTTTAGTATCTGTATGTATAAAAGAAGAAGACCTGACTGATTGATACATAATCAACGTACAGACAAAACTATGATAGCTAGAGCCTTGAACATTTCAGGGTACCTTTGTACCTCTAGAAATGCACTAAGAAAGTATTTAGCAAAATATTTATTTTAAAGGTTGAAAATGATCAAAATACGGGGTTTTACAATCAGCCCTATAACATATAAAACAGCCGATTTGAAACAAAAGCTTAGCAACACAATTAGTCTAGATGTGGCCTATACTAAAAACACCAAAACTCTTTTGTTGAAAGCAGATAAATTGATTACCACATCAACCAACTTGGCCCATTTAGAACAATTGTGTACAACCATTTTTTTAGGTTAGGTTAAAAAAATAAAAACAAACAAAATAAACGAAAAAATATTATTGTATTTTAATTTAAAAATTTGTTCTTGCATATTACGAATAAAACAGCTGATTTGGATCGTAAGCTGAACACAATTTTAGGTTAGACCTATACTGAACCAATACACGTATCATGAAAGCATTTAGATTTATTACCATAGCAACCAAATTGGTAAATGTATAATCAAGTCATTGTTATTCAGAATCAACAGTTATTTTAGGTTATGCAATAGCAAACATAAATAACGAAAAAGCTTACTATATCAATTAAAACACCTATCACTATACAAATTATGTTAACTTTACTCTTGTCTAGTCTTATTTTACCTATTTGAAATACTGCTTTACCGTATAATATTTTTGTACCTATATTTTATAACTCGAAAATTACCTCACTTCTATATAAAAATAAAAAAATCTCTGTTCTAATCAATCGTCGTTCCCATGAAAATATTATAGTACACAATAACCTGTTTGCATTTGCTTCGCCGTAGAGGTTGGCGAGTGAAGTGAGAAATGGGCGAAACCCTCTAGTTTATTATAAAAACATAGGAATGAAACTTATATCATTTGAAAGGTGGTGTGCCATAGATGTGCAAAAAATCATGTGTGTTTGTTGCCTTAAAGGTCGGCTCTAGCTGTCGGCCATGTTGATTGACACTCCATAAGACCAATGTTAAATTAAAATCCAAATTTTTCCTTTATTTTTTATCGGATAGTTATGAACGATATGTCATTTTAAAGCTATGGCCAATACGCATGCAAATGACTTTTCCAAAATTAAGAAAAATATTTTGTTTAATATTTATTAACAATTTAAAAAATTGATTTTTAATATTTTTTTATGTTGTCACTATTAATTATAGCGAAAAAGTACCAAGCCATTCGCATGAAGAATTTCGTCCCCAAGAGTTTGGTATTTTTTTAAAAACGCTATTTGAACAATTGCGGGTTTTAAATGGATTTAGGCTGAGCAATGTCCGTGTAACCTACCACCGCTATAGGGTGAGTTTAAATAAATATTTTACGTTGTCACTATTAATTATAGCGAAAAATTACCAAGCCATTCGGATGAAGAATTTTGTCCCCAAGAATCTGGTATTTTTTAAAAAACGCTATTTGAACAATTGCGGGTTTTAAATGGATTTAGGATGAGCAATGTCCGCGTAACCTACCGCCGCTACGCTGGAGTCGCAGGTTGCTTTCTGTTTTACTAGAGCCGACCCTTAAGGCAGGTAAAATAAAATAAATTATGCCTGACATAAAATTGTGTTGCTAAGCTGGTTATCCGAATCAGCTGTTTTTATCTGTTATTTTATGCAGTTGGTTGCTTTGGCAATAAATATAAAACAGTATATTTCACCACTAGTACAAGTGGATGTTTATGTTGCGAGATGGTGGTTTTATTTTTAAAAAAGCGACCAAGCACCAAAAAACACTTTGGGTGCAAGTTATGAACGATACTTTTTATCATACTGCACTAGCATCACACCTACACTTAATTAAATTACATTATACATTTTTCTAGATTTTAAATGCGATTTAACTGATGCCCGACAGTGCTGCTATCAGTTGGGAAGCAGCTGAAGCTTTTGAGTTGTAGTAATGCATTATTTACGTACAACACTTTTTGGTCCTAGTACAATAAAATACTTTTAGGTCCTAGTACCATAAAAAAGTCAACTGATTATTGAGCAAATAGTGCATGACTACAATAAAGAGTCACTTCACGGACGTAACGCGTGCATTTAGTTTATATTGTAATAGGATATAAATGTATTTTTGTAGGTCATGGCTTTATATTTTTCATACATAATATTGGAAACAATTAATTGAAAGCATTTTTATCACGTTCACCAGTTTGCCTTTCCTGCACGGGAAAATATTAACAAAAAAACAAAATTATCCTAACAAATACTTAGCGTTGTTTCCGTTTCTTCCAAAATTGAATATTGTTCTACCATTTTATAGTTGAATTGTTTAACATAAATTGACTAAGCAATTTTATATGTTTACTAAATATTTATTATTAATTCCAGTAATCTAGTTACGCGTTTAACAACTCTTATGGGACTTGAAATTCAAGATGGTGGCTGGGTCTGCGCCTTAAGCCAATTTGAAATAACATTTTTCATCTGCTATCAGACATTTCTCTAACTGTTAATGCAGTTGTGTAATTTATTGAATAATTTATATTGTTGACATATAAAACTATTACAAGATTTACTCAATTTAGCATAAAGACTAACAAGGATTTTTTTATGTCTTATGTTAAATGTGTGGGTAGAACCTGCAGTATTAAAATCGCCAAGATACAGTAATGTATTACATAAACTAAATTACTAAAATAAACAGAGCAGATACAGTCAATAAATAAACATTCTTTACAAGATTGTCTAAACGGATACATCCTGAAATATTTTGAGCACGCAGCTGAACCGCTGACGCGAGTTAAAAAATTAAGTGTGTTGGGTTTCAACCAACTATTTTAGAAATTGGTCTACTAAAGATGGTTGTGGATAGCTGCATACGTGTACGAAATATATTAGTAGAATTTGTTTGTTTCTCAAAATCCAGTTACGGCTCACGCGCTGCTACGTTCCGCTCGTAGCGGAAAAATTCGCTTTGCGAGTTGCCCTTCGCCTTTGCGGCCACGGATATGGACTGCTTCGCTTCGGTAAAATCCCCACTTGGATTTGAACAGGATACTTTTATGGTATTTTACGTTTTATTCGATTTTGAGGAGAACTAAACGGGTTATAAGGTCGTGTAAAAACAAAATGTGCAGAATAATCTCATATATTTATTTGTTTAGATAAAACCCCCAAAAAGATTCATCTAGTACGAAAAATATAAACAAATTTTACTTCCAGTCATAAAACGTGCTTCTTGTTGTGGGATTGTTTGGATAACGAACTCATTCAAGCTACTTAAAAAACAAACGTTTGTATCAAATTTGGACCTAATCGGACGTATGGAAATAGGAACATAATACAGTATAAACAGTTTTTAATGTAACATCAAAACGTGTTGTGGAGACCATGATCGATGCTCATTGACCATTCCCGACCTTAGGTCTCACCATAAGAGTCACTGCAATAGCTCATTTTTCCATGGAAATTCGCTATTAAAACCAAAAAAAAGGCAATAAAATCCAAGCCAATTACTTGAAAATGTCAATCCAAATAAACACAACTATGGCAAAATATTCCTACTTTGCGCACAATTGTGTTAGATAAATTTGGTGCATAACAGTACTGTGCAAGCTGTCTTCAACTCTCAAATTCGCCCAATGAATAAATGAACACGTAGTTTTTGTTTTTTGTTTGTAAACGAATTACTGTATAACCCCTTTATTGTTCTTAATATTGTTGGATATTTTTATATCTGCACCTATAATATTAATTCATGAAGGGTCATTTATTTTTTTTGATAAATGACTAAATGCCAACACTAAGAGTATAAAGATGCTTCACGGTCAAGGTCCAGATCAATGTCCAGGTCGGTAATCAGGTTGCTGTCACGTGTAAATTCCGAAAAGGTTTCATCGTGATCCCATCCGCGAAGTTGATATCTAGTATAGTAGGTCCAAAAATAAATATAGGATACGCAGGTTACGCTTATATACAAATCTTTGTATCTTTTACTTCTTTTTAATATTTTTTTTTCAAATCTCTAAAACTTCGAAATTATAACTGATAGAACATTTTTTGAGTTGTAGTATGGAAACTAACAATACGTGGAAAAGTTTGGTATTTTGATTATAGTCTAAATGTTTTGAGCAAAATTAAATTATAGAAATATTTTTTAACATGGATATGATTTACCGCTGGAAGTTAGGAGAAAATTTAGTAGCTTAATCGATGCAAGGGACCATAAAAGACATTACTGCATTTAAAAGATTATAAAGGTTACACTCCCTGCTCGCTTCGCTCACCAACACCCGCGGCGACTCCGGCGAAGCAAATGCAAACATATTATTGTATATTATGATATTTTCACGTGAATGACAATTGCTTAGGAAAGAGATTTTTATTTGTGTGTAGAAGAGGGGCAACTTTCAAGTTAAAAATTATGACCAATGTGTGATACGTTAAAGTAGTATTTCAAACTGGTCAAATAAGGTTAGTAAAAAATAAAGTTGGCATAATTTTAATAGTGTGTTTGAATAAAGTTATGAAATAGTAAGCCTTTTTCGTTGTTTGTGTTTCTATTACCTAACCCTAGCCTTAAAAAACAGTTGGTCGTGAAAAATAATTACCTCATTCTAAATAGGCCAATTCGGTTGTTATGATAATACATCTAAACGTTTTCAAGAAACGTGTGCTTCCAATAAGCTTTACAATGGTGTATTACATGACGTACGTTTACATTTGAAATTGTTATCCCAAGCCCCAAAAATCATTGACATTCAGATTATGTCAAAAAATGTGTCGTATTATGCGACACAAGATAATATAAACAAAGGTTTGTTAACTTATTTTCAGTAACAAATGGACGGGTAAAGAGACCCTTTATGAATACTCTGTATAGGTAGTACAATGATTATACATGCAGAAATCATCAAAACGTTACATAACCCTTAACTGCTATGGTGTTCTAGAGTAATTTAACTGGTATGGTGGAGTCTTTGAAGACCCCAGTTTTTAAAAGCAAGAAAACACAATAAAAAATACATATAAAGAAAAATATTTAATTGTAATATAAATATAATGATAATAGTTATACAATCATCTTGTGAATTTTATTTTGTCATAAATTCTTTTGTGTCAATAGCATTTTTAGTGATTCTTGTTCATATTTAAAACTTAAAAGTATGCTCATTAAAAAAATTAAAAAAGGGTTATAAAATGTTTGTTTTTTTGTAGAAAGGACACTTAAGGACCATTAATTCATAAAACAAACAAAAAAGATGATTATTTTTATAAAAAAAGTCTGAAAAGGATGTTTGATGAAATAAAAGTTTGTTAAAATTGTTTACAAATTTTCTACTAGAAATATTATTTTTTATCTTGTGTAATTAATTGTTGTGTGTTTTTACCGAAACAGCAATCTGAGCAGAGAATAGACGTATTGTAGTGATCTTTGCAAGCTGTTTTCCCCCAATTGTTAGAAACTGCTTTCACTTTTTTTGTCTTTACTTCTTGGGCAAAAAGAGCTTCGTTTTCTTTTAGTGGCAGTGGGCTCAGCTGCTTGAAGTGGATGGGCTACCACACCAGCAACTCTTCTGATTAGTGATTCTGATGGAATTTTAGTGGTATTGAAATATCACAAATTTCATTTCGTCCAATGACCTCGCCATAGTAACAAACTAAAAGTTCCTCAAGTGGTATGGTGGGGTCTTTCAGGACCCCAAAGTCTCAATTCTGGGAAAACTATTAGTGTTTGGAAAAAAAAAATTCCTTTTAATTAACCTAATGAGGTGTAAAAATACCAGAAACAAAAAGACACTGGTTAAAAACACTTAAAAGATATGTGAACAAAAACAAGTACCGGTTTAAGGGAGAAACACGGTAATTTTGTTTTTGGTTCACACCATGGGTGACATTTTTTTACTATCAATTTTTTTTACAATTAATTGTTTTGGTCAATTTTCATAAGATCCTCCCCTTATTGGGATTAAGAAATCGACCTTAAGTTTCTTCTTGTCTAATGGTAAATGATTATCTATTACTATTTTTATCTATTTTGTTATTTATGATTAGGCCTAGCTATATTTAGCTGAGTTTCTCAGTTTTCTTTGCTCTCAAAATAATTTCCTGTGTGACTAGTTTCAAAGTAATGAAAGCCGTTTATTTTGTCTACGTCAGGTATTTTGTACGTCTCGGCTTAGATATGGGGTGGCATTCTAGGGGAACTATGTTGAACCAATCAAAATTATTATGCCGGGAAGGGCTTATTTGTTTAGAAATATCCATTAACTGTAGTTTTTATCAAACTTAAATGTAAACCTATGTGTGATTTTGAGTATATGTACGTTTAATTTTTGGCACCTATTATTTATACATACATAACAATCATGAAACAATTGGTCACATGTTTCATTTGGAACCAACAAACAAAAGTGATTAAATAAATAAATTTACCAAGAGCAGCCGCTGTATTTAACTCTCGCACGTCATACGACACCCGAAATGTTTCCGTTGACAATTTCCCCGTACTGTTATCATTTCACTTGGTCAGCTGATCCTGCAGCTGCTTGACAACTTGATCTAGTAACCGCAGAACCCGAGCTGTGCCACCTGTAGTGACAATCATAGTAGCAGTGCTCCTAACCTCGCGGAAACACGAGATTTAATCGTCCCCACGTACATGATTCTGACAACGTGTTTTGTAATTGAATAGTACAAGTTTCATTGTTTGGATGGAGGTCGTCTCCTATGTCGAATGGAATGTGAAAATGTTGAATAAAATCTGTATATTGTGAAATTGTTTAAAGCGGAAACGTTTGTATGTTTCAAACTTAGGCTCGGCAGACCAGCCACCATCTTGAATTTCAACTCTCATAAGATCAATTTTAAACGCGTAACAAGATTACTGGAGTAATAATGATCAGAAAATTGTTCTGATTATGTAATTTTAAAGATTAGGACAGTCTGATTGTGTATATCATATTAGTTTTTTAAAATTTATTTTTAACAAAATTTGTTCTTTGACTTTTTTTCTAAAAATGAAAGCTTGCGATTTTTTCTTATTCAATAATACAATTAATTATAAAAAATTTAAAAAGCTCACATTATAATTTTAATAGCCTTTCAAATAAAATTAATTTTAATAAATTTTACTTAAGGAATACTAAAAAAATAATATATATGCTTTAATTTTGAATGTGCGAGAAAAAGCTGTGATTAATAACACATACACTGTACTTACATAATATATTATCACACATGCACATTTCAGCACGTTTACAGTCATGTTTACGCCTGTAACCCTCTACTAGTTTTTAGTAGTTTCCTAGCGCAATTACTAGTAGTTTCCGCCTTTATTAAGTTGCCCTACATTTGCTAGCGGAAGAATGAAACACACACAAACTCAATACTACTAATGTACATCTCTGTCACTTGGAGGGCTGCGGTCAACTCATTAACTATTAAATAATTATTGTGACTTAGCCGTCTCCAATACTCTATTTTTTACCGTTGTACGACGGGCGTTTTGGTTATTCAGCCATTCTCAAGTTTTGCAGTATGATAAACCGTTGTCAATCGCAGTGCATTAAAGCACGAACACAATAATAAATTAATATATTGTTTGAGACAGAGTCAATTTCTAATTTGTATCATTACCGACCAAAAATAATATCAGAAATTTGTACTATCCCATTATGAGTTGCTTATCTTTAAGGGTGTGCAATTCCACTGGAGTAAAAACATCGAATCCAGGGAGCGGAGCCAACCTTAAGAAGGCTGCGCTATGGAAGGCCTATTACATTTATACAGCGCTCAAGCGCGACGAGAATATCGCTTGTGTACACTTTCGTTTTTAATAATGCCGGTCTTATTTTTAGTTTCCGCTATGTGCGTACGACATTTAAATTTGTAGAAAACTTCAATGTACTGCTATGAAGTGACTAGACTGAAAATCATGTTTTCGTCTTGTTTATATAAGCAAATATCTTTAATAAAAATGTACAATGAAAATTTTTGTCACCTAAGAATTATAATTTAGATTGAACATGAACGATTTCCTGCAAATTACAAAAGATTATCTTCAAAATTCGATGAAAGATGAGTTATTCTGAAAAGCACTGTACGGGACTGTTTCGTTCTGGTATTGCACACTTTTAATATCATATGGAATAATGCATTAGTCTCAAAGGTGAGTTTTTGATTTAAAAACATACTGTCGTTGATTTTGTAATTCGTGTATATTTCGAATTGCTCAACTGAATTCATGAATCGGCCTTTTTTTACAATGGTGTAATATTTTGAAGAAATCATTTATACAAGAATATCTGTGATCGGTTTGGATCAGGTGTTCGGGAAATTTGGATTCAGGTGTGCAGTTTGTTTGGCGGATGGAATATGTTCTTTCAATGTTTTTCTGAAGGATCTCCCTGTTCGTCCTACATATATTTCTTTGGACAGTCACTGCATGCTAACTCGTATATTCCTATTACTCCATATTTTTCAATGTGGAATAGCTTCTTTTGGGGGTGTATGAGACACCTTAATTGGTATTTCTGTAGGCAATTATATATTGTTGCATGTGGAGTAAGTTTCTGAATATGTTTTCAAAGGGCTGAAAATAAGTGAACACCAAAAATTTAACTTTTTTTCTCATTCAGATTTTAAATTTTATCTTTCCTTTCTTGATTGTTGTTATAAAATTAGAATATTGGAGACGGTAAGTCACAATAATTATTTATTATAATAAATATTCAGAATGGCGACAGACAAATATTATAACATAAACTACTATCGGATTGTTGCGACTTTTGCTTAAAAACAATGTAATATGCTGTATGAGTAAGATGACCAGATTTCAACGGGACCTGCTTTAAGGGGTTCTGTTCCTTTGGCACTACGAATTCTCTCGATGCTCTCTTTTGTCCGATTTGCTCCAAATTTGGTACACACGTTGGTTTTTGAAGTCGGTCGGACGAGTTCGTTAACAACAAAAAAATCCAACAATCGAAGCACGTTTTTTGACAGAAAGTAAACCTTTTGAAGTTTTTTCGTACTTGAATAAAACTTGTTTGGAGCAGAAAAATTAATACAGGAGATTATTCTGCACATTTTGTTTTTTTTACACAACCTAAGTCTTGGTTACCCCAAAATCGATCAAATTGTAATATACCATTTAAAAGTACCAGGTTCTAATGTACGTGAGGGATATTATCGTGGGAAGCTTCTGCTCGAGGCCGTCGGCCGTGGTGCACATTCGCGAAGCTAGTTAGTGCGCACGCTCGCGAGCGCACGGAACGAAGTAACGCGTGAGCCGGGACTGGAGGCGAGGTGTAAACAATTTCTTTCAGTATATTTCATCTGATAAATACGATTGTGCGAATCATTTGTTACTGATTAAAATTAAACTTTTATTCTAAGAGAACCACTACGGCAATCGTTCTCAAATTTGTATGTAGATAGATTAGGTTAGGTTAAGTTAGGTTAGGTTAGGTTTGGTTAGGTTACGTTAGGTTAGGTCAAAAGCTTAACCACAGCTGATTTTAAACACACCAAAATGATTATACAAATTATAATTATTTTGCCAGTCCAAAGCCTGGATAAATCGTGATGGGAATCATGAAATTACAGCGTAACTATTTATGGTGGAATTTACTTAAGTTTGTAAATCTGATGGGTAAAAAAATCATAATCTATATAAATCGTTATAAAATATTATGAGGGAAAGAAGATCAGATAAATGATTCTATGTATGGTCCTTTCTGCAACCTGTTCCTCAGGTGGGACGAAAAGTCCGCCTAGAAATATTTGGAGATCATTATCAAACCCAACCGAGGTAGCCACCCACAAAAGTGAGACGAAAAGTCCAGTAATCCCCCAAAACATATAGAATTTTGGGGATTTGCTCAACTTTCGTCAGTGATTCAGGTGCGTGATGGCATTATTTGTTATATTTTTCATTATTTTTATGCAAAATAAACTTTCCAATGTGATGTCATAAGTCAGTTTTTTATTTTGAAAATGTTATTGTACAATTATACATATACAACAACAACAACAACAACTTTAATGTCTGAAAGTACAGTGTACATAAGCTAGATGTTGACCATTTACAAAAATAATATATTTTATGACATGTTCGTTCTTATCCTTATTTTTCTCTAATTAACTTTTTTGGTGTATTTATGAAAATTATTTTTATACAATTAAAAAACAATTTCAGATACCGAAATAACACTAAATCATACAAACAACAATAATATTAGTACATTTACACATGAGTTAGTTATTTGAAGATATTTACTAAACTAATTTATTACATTAAATTCAAAATGGATTTTCTAAGTTTTAGGCTATACATAACAAAAAGGTAGATATTTTTCATGGCCTGTACTGAGTTTGAAGTTAAAATTGTCTCAATATTATATAAATGATGCACACAATTGTAATTGTTTAAATATTTACATCTAAAAAGATTATACCCTTCACATTCCAACAAAAGGTGAGTTATAGTGTCATTTCCTGTTACATAGATTGGGCAGAAAACTCAGTTAAATAGTAAAGTTGTCCCCCTCAATTATAATCATGGGCAACATTTTTAACCCCAATGAAAATATAAAGAAAATGTCATAATAGGGTTGGAAGTATCATAGGTAGTGGAATTTATATATAGTATATTCGAAAACAGCAAACTCATGCCTATGCTATGCTATTTGCTAAACATATTTTTTTCTGATCTAGGTTATTAAATTGTGGTGTATTTGAATGTATATGGGCTAAAAAAGTAAAAAACAAGGATAAAAGTATCAAATTTAAAAGTAGAAATAGACGTGTTGGCTTGGCTTCAAAGTTGTTTGAAACTAAATACGCGCGTAGATGTCCTACGTTTCCATACAGTGATACCGTGCCAGACTGTAATTTTACACTTTACATTTGATATCAAACAATCAGAGTTCTGAATGTTTTTATTCCAACAGTAAATGTATCGTATGTCAGTGCAGTGTGAACGCGGTCTTAACGTGAAATTTCCCTACTTTGTCAAACCGGTAGCATCGCTTTTGGGTTTGCAAACGATGTACATGTATTATTAAGTTTTGCTTCAGTCGGTTTTGCAACGACACTGTCTTTGTTTATATTCCAAACAATCGGCCAAGTTTTAATTGAGTGTCTAATTAAATTTTGTATCTCCTTGTGTCTTTAATCACGGTTTCAGCAAGAGTTTTTAAAGGCTGAAAAAGTAGGTTTAGATTAGGTAAATACAACATTAATTTCATAGGTTAGTTTTAAAACGTAACTAGTGTCAAACACGTAAAGTGATTTTGGTTTTATTTTACGGCTGAACTTATTTATTTACTTTATGCCAGTTGGACAAAAGAATGCGGGGGAGCAGCGTATATAAGTAAACCGAACGCCACTAACTAGACTCGATCCAAGCAACTGTGTTGCACGTTAAACCAGACGCAGTAGCCTTTGCCGTTACACAGGGAGTAAGCTTAAAAGTGCGCATAAATTTGGAAATCAAGAAATTTTTGAAATTTTTTCCCATTATTATTTTTAATAAAGAAATAATTTGATCACGCAGCTGAATCTCTGACGTGAGTTGAGCGAATTTCCAAATTAAGTTTATTTGTTTGACGGTTTCAACCAACTATTTGAGAAATTGGCCTACTCATGAAGGCATTGAGTAGCTGCCTACGTGTACGAAATACATTGGTAGATTTGTTTTGTACCTCAGCCTCCAGCTCCGGCTCATACGCTGCTTCGTTCCGCTCGAAGTTTAAACACTCGCTTTGCTAGTTTGTACGTCGTATTATGGACTGCGTGTTCGCATCCCGGCCGTCGGCTACGGATCAGAAGATGCAAACGGTAAAACCCCCTCATGGATTTTAACCGGGTACTTTTAAGGTATTTTACGTTTTGATAGATTTTGGGGAGTCAGACGGGCTAGAAGGTAGTGTAAAACAACAAAATGTGCTGAATAATATCCTATATCTATAATTTTAGATAAATCCCCAAAAAGTGTCATTGAAGTACGAAAAATCTTTACATAGTTTTACTTCTGGTCAAAAAACGTGCTTCCGGTTTTTGTTTTTTTGGCTTACGAACTTGTCCTTGCTACTTAGTAAAAGCATCGTGTATACCAAATTTGGATCAAATCGGACGTAAAATGAGGCCGTTAGAGTGCGAACACATATATGCATATATATAATTTTTAATTACACCACAAAACGTGTTCTGGAGACCATGATGTGTGCTCATTGACTACTCCCGACCTTATGCCTCACCATAAGAGTCACTGCAATAGCTCTTTTCTATAGACATTCGCTAAAAATACTTTTGGATGAATTTATTTACGGGGAACTACTTAATTATATTTATTTGTAAAATTACAACCGAATTATAACTGTGTTACATCAGGTAATAGTGTTTCATTTTAGATATGAAAGAACCTCGTAATAATAGTAAGCATTAATAATATTTATAAGTAAATGGATAATTTGAAAATTAACAAACACAATAACATAATTGAGGATTTAAAAAAAGAATTTTGAGAAAAGGAAGGGAAGAATAGGACGGATAGACGACAGCGACCAAAAACTTTGGCATAGAAAGTGTAATTCCGGCCCTAACTGGTCGAGGGCGTAAATTCTCAAATTAAGGTCGTTTAAAATTGTTATAAATATTTTGAAAAACGTTTACTCTACAAAACTTCTTAATCAGTCGCTATTTTGAAAATGTACATATTTCAATATTTTTGGTTGTTAAAATGTAGCGTATTCAACAAAATTATAAACTCGAAATCTTAAAAATTTCTCAACTTATTACTAATGTTCGTAAAGCACACTAAATGGTTGATTGTTAAATTTATAACGGTTTGATTATTTGTTTCTATTCGATCATGCGGCGGGATATTTTCGAGCAATTTTGAATCTCCTTGTATATTGTAGACAATAAGGCGAACCTTTTTTTTCTACAAACATCTATACACTCTAGTTTTTGAATAAACTTGATAGCGCTGTGCTCTAAGCAAACATAATTTGTGTGAAAGGAAAGCCTTAGCGACTAGCGTGCACTGGGAAGACATTTCATGCTCCGTTCCTTACTACTTATAATTAGTCGTGCCCCTCCCCTAATAACAGACGCGAAAACAGAAAACCTTCAACCCGGTCAGCCATCGCTTCACCGAGGGAAACTCCCAGAAAATTGTATAGCAGAAGTACGGAATTAGGACAGCCCGTTACGCCTTAAGGTTTCTGCAGGTGTTTTGGCGGGTTCGTGCACAGCTCAGCTGTGAATCCAACGGTTTAACAAGAATTTCGGCGTAGTTTTGTACGTGGTAAACGTTTATTGTTACGCTGAATGAAACATCTGGTACACTTTTTATTGTTCTATCTGTCGATAAAACTATAGAAGTATTCCGGCAAATCATCTATTTAACACACAAAGCATTATTATACTTGGACTATCTGGAGCGGTTTACCAGATCAATTTCAATGATTATTCGACGAACTTTAAAGAACACCGCTACTTGATGAAATAGCATCAGCTGATGACCTTTTCTTTAGGAATGTAACCGCTTTCTGTTATCCTTTCGGTAGGACAATAAATTGGCTTAAAAATAGATTAAAAATTTTGAATAAAAATTTATCGTTTGCAGTTATTTTTATAACCAATTTTAAATGCCCGCTATTTTGAAACGGATTATTGGATTAAGCAGTTTTTTTACATTAACTTGGACTTGCCTTGTCAAGTTTGAAATAAATCACCTATCTAGAGATTGAAATTATGTGGTAAAAAAACAAAATGGCAGCTAGATGGAAAATGGAGCCTTTTATTTTAGGACCTATGTACACCAGCCAATATTTTACAGCAAACCGATTGCGACCTGACTTGAGGAATAGTTTGTAGATGAGAATACCACTTTCGGAAACAATGATTTTTATTTTGGAATTATCGAAACAATAAGAACCGTGGAAATTCTGACTTTTTTGTGTTTTCTGTTATATTTTGTAAATCATTGGACGAAACGCTATACTTTAAAAGGAAAAGTTGTAGTAATTTAAAAAAAAAACCTTTAAAATTAGACTTTGTAAGTCTTGATAAGTTTATCTTTGACCGAAAAATTTTTGAAAACCACGAAAACTTTCATTTTTTTAAATGTAAAATTTTACATTTTAAATATAAAGCTTTTCTAATTGTGTAAAATGACAGTTAATGGCATGTACATTAACCATGCACAAGATGGGCCCTGTCAGATATATTGATTTTGCATAATAACTGTTTAAAAAGTTTTCACCGTTATCTTGAAAAATACATATAGATGAATTGCTATTGCCTTTTTAAATTTTTCAAATCGTTTCTGAAAGTAGAGATCATGAGTTTCAAAACTTATATTTTAGATCTCCGTAAAAATGCTAAGTTGGTAAACAGTAGTCTCGAGCACGACCCTAAACGCGCCAGTCATGGATCGGAGTCTTGTAGAGTTGTTGGAGGAGGAGGGGGGCACTTCTCTGCCGTTGTAAGTTAGCCAGTATTATAGCCAACTTAATAATAATTCAATAATCTCTCCAATTAAATCTTGTAATTATTTGTTATTTTCCTTTATTTTGACTATTATTATCTTATTATTAGTTATCCTTTTTTCACAAAATAAAAATATCAGAGTTTTTTACATAATTCACATTAAACTTGCAGCCCCCGAATATTAAAAAGTAAAAAAGAGATATATTTTCAGATTAATACATAATAATAACATTAAACAAAGAACTTTACAAAAAATGAAAGATATTTTCTTTCCTCTTATGTGATTGTTAGAGTTAAAAGTTATACAATTCGGCTATCAATGACCGTCTATAGGCCCAAGCAACTCTCAAATATTTGTCAGATCCTTGCCATTCAAATAAGATTAAAATTACGTTTGACTTAATATTGATTTAGCAAACGATTTTGTAGCGATTTTTTTTTTAAGTATGGACATACAGCTACAAAGTTCAACCCTGTTTCATTTTCACCTAGGTTACACATAGAACAGAGATTGATTAATTTCTGTCTGCAATCCAGGATTTGTAATTTAAATGAATGACTCGCGATATAGCTTTGTGATATATCCACCCTATTGTTGATATCAGAGTTATCTTGGATTAACTTGGAAATGCCATATTGACAGTATTTGCAAACAACTTTGCTCTGGAATTTTCATATTAAGAAATCTGATACTATTATACATTCTCAGTTGAACTATGGAATCATAGTATGGGGTTATTGCTCATTTATTTCAAAAAGTGAAAAGTATTTTATTACTAAAAAAAATCAGTACGACTTGTAACACATATAAATAATTTTAGGTCTTCTAGGAAAGCTTTTCGGAAGCTAGGAATATTGAAACTTCCTAGTATGTATATTTTTGATGTAATATTGTATATTAAATACAAGTGTCAGACCACGCTGAATAAGGATGTAGCCTAGCCTACATGGTACCCGATTGAGAATCTACTTTAAAAAAAGACTAGTAGGCCAACACAGGCTCAGTAATCACAAATTGCATCATCACAAGCTGGTGTGGCACTAATAAATAAATAACCAGATGGCTTAAAACATATTCAAAATTATAACATATTCAAAAAGAGCCTTAGACGAATTTTGTTATATGGAGTTTATCGACCGAGGCTATTCCTGAGTTATCCCTGTGGTTGGGTGCGGGCATATGTTGAAGTTGGTAAGGAGTATACTTTAGTAATTAAATTGTTTGTAAAAATTTGATTTGTTTGAAGTAATTATTTATAATACTTTTGATGTTCTATCTGTTGTGTTAAAAATGTCCTTAAATTAATAATTCTTAGTAATTTTAATGTT
This sequence comes from Philaenus spumarius, assembly GCA_018207615.1. NCBI lineage: Eukaryota > Metazoa > Arthropoda > Insecta > Hemiptera > Aphrophoridae > Philaenus > Philaenus spumarius. The sequence goes on from JAGFPH010000133.1 coordinate 854,553, forward strand.
CTTATTAAACAAATGTATATGTAGTTGTAAGATTTTCATACTTTTACCGTTTTTAGATTGTATGTTAATGTTGGTAATTGTAGTTTTCTTAATTATGACGTGTCTTATACAACCTAGTGTTCTGTTCTGAAGACAAAAAATACAAATAACTTTCTCTTAGGTCAAAGTCAATTTGAAAGTGTCATCCGCGTTAAGATACGGATTCCTACTTTGGTGCGTATCTGATGAGCACTTGGTACGTTTTTAGCGAATTTTCATTGGAAAGATGAGCTATGCAGTGACCCTTATGGTGAGACCTAAGGTCGGGAGTAGTAAATGAGCACTGATCATGGTCCCCAGAACACGTTTTGGGATGTCATTAAAAATGTTATATAATTATATATATGTATATATGTGTTCGCACTCTAACGGCCGCATTTTAAGTCCGATTTGGTCAAAACTTGGTTCACATGTAGGTTGTCTAAGTCGCTCGGACGAGTTCGTCCAACAAATTCCAACGACCGGAAGTACATTTTCCGACCAGAAGTAACTATTTTTTTAAAATTTTTCGTACTAGAATGAAACATTTTTAGGGTTTTCTCTAACGAAATAAATGTAGGATACTATTCTACACATCTTGTTTTTATACACAACCTTATAGCCAGCTTAGTTTCCCCAAAATTGATCAAAACGTAAAATTTCATATTTCGCTCGCAGCGTATAGACTCGGCCGTCAGCTTCGGATCAGAAGATGCCCCAAGGTAAAATCCCCTACGTTGATTTGAACCGGGTACTTTTATGGTATTTTACGTTGTGATCGATTTTGGGGAAGTACCCGGTTCAAATCAACGTAGGGGATTTTACCTTGGGGCATCTTCTCATCCGAAGCTGACGGCCGAGTCTATACGCTGCGAGCGAAGCGAAGCAGTCTATAACCCGTGGCCGCAAGGTCGAGGTGCAAACTCAAAAATTGATTTTTTCCGTTGCGAGTGAAACGAAGTAGCGCGTGAGTCTAAGCTGGAGTCTTAGGTACAAACAAATTCCACTAATATTATTTCGTGCACACAAACAGCTATACATTGTGAGTAGACAAATTTTGCAAATTGTTGGTTGAAATCCTAAAACATTTTAGCCCGTCTATTTTGCAATAATCCAATGAATTATAATCAATTCCTCCGCGGTAGCGATTCCCCTATCGTAAACAACCTATTACTTAAATCAATTGTTTCTTTTGTTTGTAAACGGTGTTATAAGAAAGCATAAAATTTGTTCTCATAAAACCAAACGTCGAACATAAATTTCCACTAGATTAGCAACACCGTATTTATAGTTCAAGACGCGTGATACGTTTTCGAAACAAACATTGGCGGTCAGCGTGATCTAACGGGTTTAAATTTAACTGCAAGACATCCGAGCGATGCGTTTCTCAACATATTTATATGATGAGCCGTGCGAAGTATATGTTGTACAAAGGGTTGGCAGAGAGGTATAAATAAATGCCTCAGCAGGAACAGCGGAGTTTGTTTGGTTTCGTCCCTATGGTGATGGATAGTATAAGACTGATTCTGTGTTGACGCCCGTGTGATGGCTGACGTAACGCACCTGCCAAGTCGCGTTAAGTTCCGTCAAGAATTTACTTTTCGTGGAAATGTGCCTTGTGCCGTATTAGGTACAGAAGGAGTTACCTCCATTTTCCATACTGAAAAATCTGTATACTTGGATAATACTCTAAAGTTCATATTTGTACTTCAACTAGGGGAGACACTGCGTGCTTCGCAAGCCTATCCGTGTGTTCACTTCGGCTCACAATTGTGAGCGGAGCAATTTAACCCAGCCTATACGTTAAAAAATATAAAAAGCAAAATTTATTGGTATTTAGGTACTTGAGTGTGACGATATAAAGTGATTGATTTGTAGCAAATTTTCATAGGAAAGATGAGCTATTGTAGCGGCTCTTGTGGTGAGACTTAAGGTCGGGAGTGGTCAATGAGCATCGATCAAGGTCCCCAGAAGACGTTTTGGGGTGTCATTAAAAATTATATATTATGAGAGATGCAAACAAATTGACATAATTTGGAAGTTTGCTCAACTCTCGTCAGCGGTTCAGCTGCTTGATAGAAATATTTTCATATTCTGAAAGTAGACAACTGATTTTATAAACGCCAACCATAAAGCGCGGATGCAACCATAACTTGAAGGTTATGTTCAACCATTTAGGTTATGTTTGCACTGAACGTATATATAAAACATATCTATCTATCTATGCCTATACTTATAAATCAAATTGAAGAGTCTGTGATTTCAGAATGAATCCCTAATTCTAAGCTCATATGGTTATTCACACGTTACCAAAACCCAAATGTACATTTTTTATTTAGTTTTTGTCTTTCTGTCTGTTTTTCATTTGCTTCTAGATCACTTTCCAGAGACTAATCCGGAAATATTTAGGGTTCCTATTTAAAAATTGAAAAATGTAAAAATTATGGACAAAACTAGTCGTTTTGCGGACGGAGTGACGCGCGAAGAAACCTTCTTCTGTGTAACATTTTTACAACCTAAAGTAAATTTTTGTATAAATCTTTAAGCGTATAAATGTTTAACAATACTGTATTTTTTCATTTGATTCACCTTGAGTCGCCGCGGGGATTGGCGAGCGAAGCGAGCAGTAGTGCAGTGCCTAGTAGAAAATAAACAAGCAAAATGTAGATTTTTTATTTAGAAATAAACCAGGAATAGTTTTGTGTTTTCAGTTTGCATCTATAGAAAATAAACAAGCAAAATGTAGATTTATCTTAATAATAAAAATTAAAAAAATAATTTGAAACCAGTAAAACGACATTTATTTGATGAAATATAACAATATAAACGACATGACAATACAAGGTTGTAAAATTTAATGAAGAACAATATGTTAGCGTGTTGGGCCCATGCGTAATTTAATAGAAATAATATTACGTGGATTTACAAACGGAAAGTCGAAAACATTATAAAAACGAGACTTTTCATATATATATTATTCTATGTTGTGTTCTATAAAATAATTGCAATATAAAAATACCTGAAGACCAACTTACAGTCTACTATCACTGTATGTGCCAAACAGTTTTATCAAGCATATCAAGATGGCTAAATGTTCGCCATTTTAATTTGCCCATTCAACTTTTGGTTTTGTTCTTTATTAGCGAATTTCCATAGGAAAGATGAGCTATTGCAGTGAATCTTACTAAGGTTGGGAGTAGTAAATAAGCACCGATCATGGTGCCCAGAACACGTTTTTGGGTGTCAATACAAACTTTATATGTATATATAGCCCACTCTTTATGTGTGTTCGCACTCTAACGTCCGCATTTTACGTCCGATTTGGTCCAAATTTGGTATACACGTTGGTTGTCTAAGTCACTAAAAAAACAATATTTTGAGATTTTTCGTACTAGGAAGAAAGTTTTTATTGGTTTTATCTACAAAAATAAATATAGCAGATAATTCTGCACATTTAGTTTTTTTACACGACCTTATGGCCCGTCTGTTCCCCCCAAAATTAACCAAATCGTAAAATACCACAAAAGTACCTGGCATCTTTTAAGTCCGCTGCGAGTTGAAATATCCATAATCCGAGGCCGCCTGGTCTAGGTGCAAACTCGCAAACCGAGTATATATTTAGGCGATTCTGCACATTTTTTTTTCTAAACCATCTTATAGCCCGTCTGGTTCTCCAAAATCGACCAAAACGTAAAATACCGTAAAACTCATCTGTATTTTGGTATGCTGCAAGCGAAGCAAGCAGTCCATATACGAGGCCGCAAGGTCGAACAAGCGAGCGGAACAAAACAGTGCGTAGCCGGGGCTGGAGGCTGAGGTAAAAACAAATTCTACTAATAACATTTTATTTTTTACCCGAAGGCAGTGAATAATTCAGTACCTTCGTGAGTGGACCAATTTCCCAAATACTTTAGTTGAAACCCTGTTCAGCTGCGTGATGGAATTATTTATTTTATACTTGTTTTCAATTTTTCATATTTGCTCTTTCATATTTTGTTTGCTATAGTTATTTTGTATCTTTTTGTTGCCAGTGGCGTGTTTAGTTCTTTTCTTTAGTCCAAACATAACAAGCAAAACCTTTAGTCTAAAATCGCTGAACTTTATCTGCATTGATGAACAGGAAATCTCACAAGTAATACGTTTACTAACTCAAACACGTTTCAATGACAAAGTCGCCATCATCAGTGATGCGCGAGCTATGATAATCAAACAATAACTAGGCCTATAGTAACTAAAATGATATGTAATTGATGTGGTGATGTACTTTAGATTTATACATTTGTTTTCACCTGTTCTTACCAGTTACCATCCGGTCTTTAAAAAAAATAACTTTCTGTGAAATAAATTATTTATATTTCTGTCAAATTTAATTGTGATAACTTTATAATTTTCGGAAAAATTTACTTTGCCAGACGGACAAACGAGTGATTCAATAAGATTCCGTTTTTAATTTTAACGTACGGAACCCTGTAATACAATTTAATATGCCCTAAGGCATATCTTCCAAGTCTAACGATATTAGCGAGGGATTCCCTATCTTTTACCCGCTCTCCCGATAAAATCAAATTATCTCCCACTTTTTACAAAAAGTTAATGAGTTAGTTGAGATAAATTATTTATCTGAGGTTCTATATATGTTTTTTTGGGTGCTGAATCCGAATTTGAAGTTTGCAACCAAAATTTCCTGGAGCGTTCATTTTTGAAGAGAGCTAAATCAGCAACATTTCGTAAAAAAAAGTCGTAGGACCGCCGACAGAAGTGAAAACTGTAATTTTTTTAAATGGGACTAGATAAAAATAATGATAAAATTTCTGATTAAACCAATATAACCAACGATTTATATTCAAGACAGTTTTCACTTCTGTACTGAATCAACTGTTTCTTGAATTTAACTGCCAGGAAAAACCTATGTTAAACATCCTTTTGGATTTTCAAATTTTATAGTAGACAGGTATGCCTTAGGAATGAAATTTCAACTATTTTACATATTTATTTGGTACAAGGCTTTTTCTGTACTATAAATTGGGCCCCAGCTGTCTAATTTATACCCTCGTTGGAAGGAAATACATATTCCATTACCAACATTAAAAACCAAAATTTAGATTGTAACAGATAGTGTCTGGCAATTTGACTGCCAACTTCCGTCGCAGCTGTCAGACATACGACACCTAAGATCGTTTTCCGAACAGGAAGTTGATTTTAAGCAGAGAAATTTGATTGGTCGGGTATCGGGCGTCTATTCCTGTAAGCAGGCGTCTGGTTTCTTATTGGAATGACGGCGCCCGGCTTGAAATAGATCGACTTTACAATGCGACTAACCCGATACCGTAATCTAGCCGGAGGAACTTTTGTGCAAATATATTCCAGTAATCCAGTTAATGAATGCTCAAAAGAGGGGTGTAGAGGGAAATGGAAGGGACACTATTTTTGACTTTGGGACATTGTTTGGACTAGTTAGGAGGTAAACATACTAGCAGGTGAGCGGGGTGCAGCGGAGCCTGTAGAAGGTCCTTTTTTTCGGGGTTTCATTTATATTTCGAAACTATGCGTCTTAGCGACTATTATATACAAAATTAAATCTTACAAAATGTGCTACAAGATTGGTTCTTTTCATTTTCTCTCCATCTTGTATAGTTTCCGAGATATACGAGCTCAAATTTCGCTTATTTTAGAAAAAGAAAATTTTCCTCGCGTTTCTTGTCTTATTTGGCTAACTAACTTTTCAGCCTTTCGTCCTACGAAAAAGTTATGCGGAAGGAAGTTGTAGAACTTAAATTTCCTTCAAGAATATATGATATTTTACAATATTATCTTCAATCGTTCAAAAGATGGAGCAATTTTAGCTTATGTGTAAATTCCGAGATTTTGAAGAAAAACTTACCTATCGTTATTTTTGGTTATTCAACTGCTCTAACTCTCTTTATAAGCCAATATTTACGTATTATATTTACGCATTTAGCTCCCATTCACATATCTGAGGAAGCAGCTCATGCTCTAACCACATCTGGACTTGGTGATATGTCCTCAGAGAATGTTGTTTCGCTGACTTAACAATGCCAAATTCTGTCACACGTAGGCCTATATCTTTGATTGAGCTCTTTGTAGAGCACTGGCTTCGTCGATTTCCTTATTAAAAAAGACCAAAGAAAAAGGTTCTAATTCATATTGCAAATAAGTTTTCAAATCTTTGTCGTTATACTTGCTTATGGATATGCGTTGGAATAGCAAAAAAATTTCCACAGACGGTTTTCGTAGTTGAACTTGATTGACGAGCTTATAGTTGAAAGGGAGAGTGCTCGATCTTTCTGAGACAGTTTGATATCATAGTGTATTACAACTTATGCAGCTTGCATGTTAAGCTTAAGCATGACAGGACGAACTCATAATAGTCTATACAACTCAAAAAAAGTATTTAGTTGGCTTAGGCCTCATTTTGTATGTGGCATAAGTGGATAACTACTAAATTATCTTTAATAATAAATAGTTCCACAATAACTAAATCTTACTTTTATTCTGGTTTAAATTAATTAGAAATCACCCTGTGTTCAACTTCTTTATGTGCCACAATACATATGGTACGGGTACTCACTATTTATAAATAATTTTCATCATATAAAGTCACTGCTTTTCTGTAGGGGTGAGAGATGGAACTTTTAAAAGAGGTTCCAATAGATTCGTGGGGTCAAAAAAAATATTCAACGACACAAAAAATATTACTTTTAAAGAACTACATACATACATGTACCAAAAAAATATAATATATATAACTAGCTGACCCGTGCGAATATTTCGCAAGTTAGGAGTTGGTCTACAATTACCTGATTTAACACGTTGATTTAATTCAGTTAATTACGTTCATTTATTTACGTTGGTTTATAAATAACAGTTTCCATATAGAATGTAAACAATCTAACAACTGTCTTGCTAGTTAAACAGATTGTTAATAGTTGGTGCCATTCATTAGGAAGCAAATAAAGTATATCAAAGTTTTTTTAATAAATTTTTGTAAAGAAAACATGAATTTTATGCTGTTCATAATGCCTATTTTCGTCAATAGCAGGGAACGTAAGCTTTAAAATGATGCTTGAATAATTAATTTTGATGAAGAATTAAGGGAGATATCGCTTAGCGACAAAAAAACACCTATATAATACATAAATAATATATAAGGATTTCTTTATGTGCCAATTATATATATATGTTCGAACTATTTATACATACAAATACTTATATATAGCTTATATAGAGAGTTAGAGCAGAGGAATAACAAAATATAACCACAGGTAAGTTTTTCTTCAGAATCTCAGAATTTAGACATAAGGCATTAATGCTCCATCTTTTGAACGGTTGAAGATAACATCGTAAAACATCACACATTCTTAAAGGAAATTTAACGTTCTACAGCTTCCTTCCTTATAACCTTTTCGTAAGACGAATGGCTGAAAAGTTAGTTAGCCAAATAAGGCAAAGAACGCGAGGAAAATTTTCTTTATAAAAAATAAGCAAATTTTGAGAGCTAATATCTTGGAACTATGCAAGACAGAGAAAAAAAAAGAAAAGAATAAATCTTGTAGCACATTTTGTAAGCTTTAATTTTATATGGAATAGTCTTATCGCTAGACGCATAGTTTTCGAGATATAAGTGAAAACCCGTAAAAAAAAGGACCTTCTACAGGCTCCCTTGCATCCCACTTACCTGCTAAGAGTGGGGAATTTTAGTATTTTTACCTCCTAACTAGTCCAAACAATGTCCCAAAGTCAAAAATTGTGTTTCTTCCATTTCCCTCTACAACTTTTCGTTGACTGGACTACAGGTGAAGAAGGAAACTTGGGGATGTTCAGTGGCCCAGATGTCTTCCGAAATCTTATATGTGTAGAAAGGAATGCACGTAAAAGAACAAATAGGAGTACACTGTACAGAGTCATTTCGATTTTTGGTTTAAGGCAAATTTTTTTTTCGAAAATAATTTATGGAACACTGAATTTTGAACCTACAAGAACGGTTCCTTCACACCAATTGGACACTATTATTTCTGTATTTAACTTATTCTTAGTGACTTATCCCAACTAAGAATAACTACTAACATTCTGTATTATGTGAGACAACTTAAGTAGACCATTTTCCCAAATAGTTGAAACCCTAAAACATATAAACTTAATTTTAGAAATTCGTTCAATTAACGTCAGCGGTTTAGCTACGGAATCGATTTATTTTTATCGGCAGGCAAAGTCACAGGTAACAGATAGCACTTAATAATGAAACGTATAAAAATTCATTAACAAAGAATCGAGGTTAAAATTTGTTATAATTCCTTATTTGGAAATGGGTATATTTCGTAATAGTTTTAACGTAATGGACTCCGTAAACATAAAATATGATATACAATAATTTGTTTGACGGTTGTTTGAACAATACATAGATTTGAATACTAAACCAGCTGTTTTTCGTTAACCCTTAAGGACATGTTTATCCCGCTTATGCATGGTAGATGTTGAGATTAATGAGGTGTGGTACGGACATCACTAGAACTACTGTCGCTATCAGCTGTTCGTCGACTGTTTGAATTGCACTGTCCAATTATATCTTGGATTGGGATATAATTAGTAGCCTATATTTACGAATTTAAAAACAAAATGCCTGCAAAACTCACCAAAATGGCTTGCCTCTTATACAAGCAGTATAAATCACTCTGTACTCGAACATCACTCTGTATCACCCTTTCTATTCTCAAACATCACTCTGTATATACAGTTTTTTTTTTTTACAGATTTACTGAAATTATGATTTCCACTTGATTTAGTCCTCAGGAGACTCCATACAACTGTTGACTCCCCTCTATCGCACAAAAACGTTGGCTTTTAATAGAAATCAATAATTTAAAAGCAATTTTAAACGATTCCGAAATGAAATAATTGCAGGCTGTTAGGACGCGGATGAATTAGGAGTCCTGTGCAGGCAAGGCGAAGGGTACTAATTACATGGCGCAGGTAGGTACCGCACAGTTCGTCCTTCTTCCTGCAATTATTATTTTTACTGGAACTCTTGTCCTGCTGCGAGACCGTGTAACCGCGCATCCTTAGCATGAAACTTTAAGCGCACGTTGAAGTAAGGCTTGGAGTTGTTATAGTGTGCTATATTAACTCGGCCATGTCCGGAATAAAAGCAAGACTAGGTCAGTGACTTACACTAAATTTACAACTATGTAGGACAATCTTTAAAATCTGGCACTACATCTCTTGATTTTAGAAATGAAACCAAATTTTTCAATATAGACTCTGACTACCAAATTTTGAAATAATTCGATCACGCAGCTGAACCGCTAACGCCATTTGAAGTATTTTCCAAAATTAAGTTTATATTTTTTAGGGTTTCGACTATTTGGGAAATTGGTCTACTCACAAAGACGTTGAACAACTGCCTACTTGTATAAAATATATTGGTAGAATTTGTTTGAAACTCAGCCTCCAGCCCCAGTTCACGCCTTGCTTCGTTCCGCTCTGGAGAAAGTTTTGCGAGTTTGCACCTCGAAATTACGGCCTTTATGCTTCTCTTCGATTGCAGAAGACAAACTCACTTCGCATCTCGGCCGTCGGCGACGGTCTCTGATCAGAAGCTGTCCCCAATGTGAAATCCCCACGTGGCTTTGAACCAGGTAACGTTTTGATCGATTTTCGGGGAACCAGACGGGCTATAAAGTCGTGTAAAAACAAAATATGCAGAATAATCAAGTATATTAATTTTTTATAGATAAGAAAATAAAAATATATGAGATTATTCCACACAATTTGTTTTTTTACACGCCCTTATAGCCGCCTGGTTCCTTAAAAATCTATCAAAACGTAAAATACCACAAAAGTACCGGGTTAAATTACACATGGAGAATTTTACTGTGGGGAGCTTCTGATCCGAGGGAGACGACAGAGATGCAAACTTACGAAGCTCGACAATATACAACTGTTGTACTAATATATTTCGCACGCTCAGGCAGCTATTTAACGCTATTTCCCAAATAGTTGGTTGAAACCCTAATAAATATAAACTTAGTTTTAGATATTCGTTCAACTCACTTCAGCAGTTCGGATCAAATTATTTTTGGCATAGTTTGCAGAAACTTTCAGTGTATAATCAGTAGTCGTCCCGATGTTCTCTGTTTTCATGAAATAGTTGTTTTTGTATTGTTTGTAAGCAAATGTTTTTGAGCATCTTCCGAAAATTACAACAGTTTATCTCCAACATTCGATGAAATGTTCATAAACTCGCAGTTAGCTGTATGGAACTTTTGTCTTGCTATAGCACACCCTTCACACACTACTCTATTTCGCTACCCAGTTTTAGTCAAGTAATGCGTGGCAAGCTCAATGACATATTGATAAACACGTCAAAACATCTACGGTTCTATAATTTATATCGTAGGATAGACAACTTCATGGCATTCGTTAACAACGTTGCTTCACGACAATAGACTAGATGCCACAAAGCCGATCGTGTATCACAAGTAACAGTATACTCCAAGTAAGAGGAGATCCAACTTGAAATTTGTTTTACATTGTGTTACCCGACTCTTGAAACCCCCAGCTTTCTTTGTTTAGCTTACAAGACATCCAATAGGGTATTTTCTGCCCTTAAGTTATCAGTATTATTAGTACTCTTAACCCTTCAGGACATTATGGCAAAGCATTTCTATTCTAACTGTGCCATTATAGTAAAATGTTGCAATACAATCTAAAGCCGTAGATAAGATAACTAGTCATCCTGTTAGCTTTAAAGCGAGTCAACCCCTGTTTGCTTTACTTCTGCCCTCTTACCACAAACGTCTGGGTAAGTAATATTTTTAAGGCTAGGCAGGAGTGAAACTTATTTCTGAGTTGACCGCAGTCTCCATGTGGCAGAGCTGTGCACTACTCTAGCATTCAGTTTGTGTGCGTTTCTTTCTTCCGTTAGTAAATATGGGGGCACCTTCTTGAAGGCGGAAACAACAGGATTACAGATGTAACCCTGACTGTAAACGTACTGAAACGCGCATTCGTGACAATGTATGTGAGTATGTGTTATTAAATACAACTAGAGCACATTCAAAAATGAACGGATATATTATTTTTCTAGTATTTCTCTGCTAGCAACAAGTTGATGTGATAACCATCAGAGAGCAGGCTAAAAAATCGAGTAGGAACAAACATTCAGCTCATAAATGCTTCCACAATAAAGCACACTTTTTCGTCATAAATTATAAAAAATTATAGAAATTACTTTTATTTGAAAGATAATTAAACTTCAAATGTGGTAACCTTTTTAAATTTTTGATATTTTGCATTATATTGAATAAGAAAAAATCGCACTCTTATTTTGAGTTAAGTCAAAGAATAAATTTATTTAAAAACAAATTTAAAAAACTAAATTATATCCACATTGAAACTGTCCTAACCTTTAAAATTACATGTTCAGAATACTTTTCTGGTCATTAGTCCTATATATATGTAATTTAACAGAAGTTCAAACTTTTATAATTCAGACAAATAGCCCAAGCTAGTTAGTATTAGTTTAAAATATAGTTTGTAGGCCTAATGTTATTGTTTTATGTTTTTATTTATTCTTTTAAGAATTAAGTAAATAAAAAGGATTATAAAAACATTTACATTTAATAAGATTGTCAACCTCAATATAGATAGTTAAATACAAGATAGATCCTCATTTCCAGATATCATATTATTAGATATAATTTTGCATTTCGTCTCCTATTTTGCTTCAGATTTTATTTTTAAATAAAACATCCATATATATATGACTAAATAGATCGTACACCATCGGATATTTCCTGGACACATTCAATGAGTTGTTCGTCATTCATTGCAAACAAATCACAAATCACGTCAGCAAAATTCTAAAAAAAATATCATTGAAGATTAATTTTAAAAGCACTTAAGCAGCATTGACATCACGGATACGGCAAGTGGAAACTTATCAACTCAAATCTGCAGAAGAATACGGAAACACGGATCCAATACGGCATTGACACGCTACTGACCTGTGTAAACGGACCTTTATGGGTTAGTAAAGCTAATTATGGTAACCTTTATGGTATAGTAATATACCAGTAAACCTATTGTGCCTTATTTTATACCTGAAAGATTTGAAATATGTGCAATCGATCTTTAAACTGGCAAATCAAATTAAATTACAAAAATATTTTTTTTGTGAACGGATTAAGCAGTTTTGTGCTTAGATCTATTGTAAAAACCGAAGAAGTTTGACTTGGCGCATGGTAGTGACAGCACCCATGCACGGTAAACCGCATGAATGAAATTTTTTCTAAAAGTTCAGATACGCTTTAGTTTTTTTTTTAAAGTGTAAGAGTACTTCTAATACCACGACTTTTTTAAATTTTACTCGCAGTTTTTTTCGTAAATAGAAGGAGATAGGTTTTGTGCAAAAAGTAAATTTTCAACATACTGTATCGAAATTAATAATTTTGAATTACAGTTGTGAATATTGAAAATGATATTTTGCCGTCTAGCCCGCGAAAAAACAGCTGGAAATTTTTCCAAAACTAGTTATGTATTTGAAATCAGCAGTTCTTATAAATTTAACTAGCAGTATAAACATAAAAACAATACAAACACTACTGTTGTAATTATTTTGCGAGCAATATTACTGAGCAATCCTGATCAAATGTCTGACAAATATTTAAAAGTTCCATTGCAATTATCATATAGTTTATTAAGCAAAGTAAATTAATTAATTAAGTTTAAAATGTAAAAATTATAGCATTTAATGTTTGATTACAAGTTGTAGTTTTTTGGGGTAATTAATTACATTATATTGATAAATTCAGTTCTTTTATTTTTATTTTATTACTAATGGACCCGCAATACTTCGCTATTGCTTGATTTAATTTTAAGGGTAGTTATCCCATTTCATCCCTTTGACTTACCATAAGTAATCAAATTGCAAATAGTTTTATATCTCTTAAAAATAATATTACGCCATTTTAGTCCTATAGCTTGTATAAAGTTAGTTTAATTTGTATTTATTTTATAGGGGTGCGACCCCATTTCATCCCCTTAAATAGGGATAAAAACTATCCTATATTTTAAGTTGGATAAATCACACATTTTGAAACAAATTCATTAAGTTCGGTTGAGTAATTTCGGATTTCATCGCGGACAAAAACCGTGACAATGGATTTTTATGCACACAGATATAGATTAGTATGAGATACTGTTAAGTATTTAAATACCGGGTGTCTATAAAGTCCCACCCCCTTAACTTTGGAACTAGTAGAAATAAATAAACGAGCTTCGGGAGATATTTTTCTTTATATGACAAAGGGATATGAATTTTGGTGTAACCGACAATTCCACCCCTTACCCCAAAATGAGGGGTTGAGAGGGTAATTCAAAAATCTGAAATACAAACCTCCATCAAATGATACCTCATGTTAAAGGGCTTAATAAATGAAGAAGTATGGCACAAATTAGAGGTCTCTATCTTAACCTTATCGAAAATGGCGGCCAGTCATAAGATGTTAAGATGGTAAGGGGTGAAATGGTCTGTTACAGCAAAATTCATCTCCCTCTGTCATGTAAAGATACCCCGAAGTTCATTTATGTATTTCTACTTGTTCCAAAGTTAAGGGGGGGGGAGGCTTATAGACACCCGGTGTACAATTAAACATCAAAATAAAGATAAAAATATTATCTTTTAGTTTCATTCAGATTGTTTTTTAGTTTGCAATATAATTATGTTTAAACTAATGTAGGTCTAATGTTCGTTGGTATTTTGAAAGTCAAAGGTATGTTGAATCACTTTGTAACATCCGTGTTAATTCAGGATGTAACAAAGTGGTTCAAATAGAGTTTGTAATTTTAAATGTATATGCATAATTAGTATAAGATTCTATAATTATAAATCAAAATAAAGATAAAAATGTGATATTTTAATGGCTTTTAGTTTCATTCAGATTGTTTGTTTGGTTTACATTATAATTATATTTAAACTCATGTATGCTTCTTTTATTGGTTACGCATGGAGTCAAATAATTTGTTTATTATTAAAAGCGAAAACATGATTTGAAAAGTAATGAACAATTTATAGATAATATATTCCAGTATTTTATATAAACAATATTTTAAACAGCATGTCTCTAAGTATATAGATATGTAACAACCGATGTTTAAATTGAATTATAATACAGTAAGCATGTTTCGTTGATTTTGGTTTGTGTTTGTTTTTAGTTTTTCAATCTAACCTAAAAAATAAATATGTTGGTTTTGAAGAATAATATACTGGATTATACATTTTTGCGAAGTAAAGTTGCTATGGTAATGAATGTAAACAAACATGTGTTGTTAATCTTTTTACCCAAACAGCTGTTTTTGTGAGTTATAGTCTTGAGTTCATACAAAAATCCCATCAGAAAAAGTATGTTCAGTTTCCCGAATTTGAAAGTTTTGCAGGAACTTATCAGATTTTTCTTTTCATAAAAACCTAATTCGGATTATTACGAACATTTTAAATAAAAAATAGCAAAATTGGCAAGCCGGTCTCAAGTAATGCGCTTACCAACGAACAGCATTTATTTTTTTTATTTGGATTTACAGTGTAATGAAAATTACTGTTCATAAATCGTACCTAAGTGTTATTCCGGTCCTTGATCAAATTTCCGTGCTCGGTTATAGCCTCGAACGGAAAACACGATCACGTACCGACAAATACCACTTTCGGTACTAGTATTGAAATATACTATTCCATCACTTTTCACTAAATTTTGGACTTGCTACAATTAGTTCCTGTAAATCTTATAATACATCTTAAACAACTTTTTAATTCAAGATTTTAGCAGCAGTAGTTTTTAAATAAGGTGGGGTCAGTTTGAGCAGCATTTTTGGGGATATCTTAAACACGTCTATCACAAAATTCAGAAAAAAAATAATATCCTTATCTGAAGATCGTTAAAACAACATATAAAAACACGCAATTAGGAGGTAATTGTACAGAAAAACGTGACTATATATTAAAAAGTGCATTTTTCATATTCTGAAAGAACACATTGAACTGAGTCTGAAAATACAAACCTTTTCCACGACAGACAAATATTATAGAAGTTACGAAAGAAAGAAAACTCCCAATTCCAGGTTAATATGAGCCATTTTTGCTATTTTTACTACTAAAGAAAAGAAAACTTAACACTTCTGACACCAAAAAGTAGATAACGATCATAAACAAAATGTAGCACATAAAACAATAGACAATAAACGTTTAAAATGTTTATTTATTAACTTGGGAAAATAACAATTCAGCACTGAAATAAAACGATTCTTCAAAGTACTGTATCTAATAAAAGAAGGAATACGAAATTGACAAAGCCGTCAAATTGAACATTACGTCATACTAACGATTTCCTGTATAATAGAATAATTGCACCGCCTTAAACAAACTGAACTAAACCAACCTAAACTTCTCAAACCCGCATGCGCAATTTAACATATATAATATTACGTGGATTTACAAACAGAAAGTCGTATACGTTACGAAAAGGAGACTTTTGTTAGGCGTAAGGTAGGTTTTTTTTTATATATTATTCTATGTTGTTTTCTATAAAAGAATTGCAATACAAAAAGACCTGACCACAATCTCCAGTCACGTATGTTTTCAGTTTGTAGTTGGTAGCACTTCTTACTTTCCGGAAAATGTGGCAACGATGTTATATCTATCAGCTCAACAAGATGGCTGAAAGTTCGCTGTGTTAATTCGCCTGTGCAACTTTGGTTTTTTTGTTTTTTCTTTTATACTTGTTTATATTGGTAATATGTCATTTGCCGCAGTCAGTTATTTTCAA
Organism: Philaenus spumarius; assembly: GCA_018207615.1. Taxonomy (NCBI): domain Eukaryota; kingdom Metazoa; phylum Arthropoda; class Insecta; order Hemiptera; family Aphrophoridae; genus Philaenus; species Philaenus spumarius. The sequence goes on from JAGFPH010000133.1 coordinate 870,407, forward strand.
TTGTTGTTTTCTAACAATAATTTCCATATTTTAAGATCACATGTAAAAAATATAAAGCCTTCTCAATAATTTAAAGTTTTCCCCCCGAATAATAATTTATAAATAGAATCTGAAACACGAGATTACGAATGCATGTTACAACGATCTCGCGGCTTGCGATTTAAGCCGGCAGTGTACTACTAGCCAACATACAAAAGTCGTATCGTGCACACTTTTATTGAATGGTGCTCAGACTAGTGGAACAGTAAGTGGGCGACTATCAGACGCTAAGACATGTGTTTTCAGTCCAGCATTGTCCTTTATCCCCTCTTCTACCCGTCTCACCACAAAGTCAATGACTGTACTGGGAGCAATTTTGTTAAAATCACTCTGTCCACTCGGAGTTTTTCCCAGGGCGCAGAAGAGTCTCACAATTTACAGTTTTATATATGTTTGCAAGCAAGCAGAACCTTCAAGTTTTATGGTAGCTACGCATATTAATTCGAACAGCTGGCCTACCTGGAGGAGGTGGAGTGCCTGGAGACGATTCCTCGTGTCGTCCAGGACTACTGCTGCTCCTAGCGCCTCCCTCGGCATCGGAAGACGAGTCTGACGCTGGTCCTGGAGACGAAGGTGACCCAGGGTTGGCGCCGGAGCCGGGAGTAGCAAAGTGATGCAGGTTGAGGCCTTGGGTGTCCTTACTGTCTACTTTCTCGTATCCGTACCAACCTAAGAGTTCGTTCATCGCTGTTTCAGCGTATTCCTGGAAAAGACAAACATATTACAATGTAAGGGAAGTTTACGCACATATAATATACTAAATTTTATAAATTCAATAGAGGTGGAGTGACGCGTTTACGGATGCAAAGATTAGTCAAATAGTTAAATAAGCGATTTTTGTATTTGTTAAAAATCTAATCTACAGGGTGCTTCCAAACTATATTCACAAACTTCTGTGTCTGTCTGCATGTAATTTTTACTTAAAAATTCATATTACAAAAAACGCTTAATGATTTTTTTTTTAAATTTGGTTGAGTGTTGAAACAACAAATGTTAATGCATTACCAATTTCTGTTTCAAAATGGCGGTCATTTACACTTTTCAACTTAATATTACAAAAAACTCATTTTACAAAAAAATCATAAGAATAATATGTTTTTGTTTAATGCCATGACAAATCCAAAACAGCTTATTTTTAATAAATCGAGTAGAAATCAACCCAATTATGGCATTTTCGTCCACCCGTGCTCATGTCCACCCGTGGGCATTTTCTCTTTGCTACACGGTAACGTGGTAACAATGGAATAAATAACTAATGTAGGGTTTGAGACATTGTTTACTTAAATAATTGAGATAATTTTACCGCACATAATTCTGTTTTTGTAGGCTTTCACACAGTGAGTAGCTATGTAAATGGCCATCATTCTGTTAATTTCTACCTGATTTTAAAAGAATACGCTGTTTTGGATTATAATTATTTTTGTAAAAAAAATATTTTTATAAGTAGTTTGTAAAATGGGTAGTTTTTTGTAATATTAAGTTGAAAAATGTAAATGGTCGCCATTTTGAAACGGAAAGAGATAATGGCTTAAAACTTTTGTCATCCTAGGACATAGCAAGGATAACATTAGACAAAAATTTGTTGTACATTAATTTAATAGTTTTCTTAATATTAATTTTCAAGTAAAACTTACAGACACACAGTAAATAAAACGAAATATACCCATGGTTATATGTATTACGTTTTACGTTTCTTTTGACCCAAGGAACAATATCCTGAAACACCCTGTATAATATAAAGTTATCGTTTCATAGTAAAAGTTTCCGGTAAAGAAGTTTACGTTAACTCTAGGAGTTACAGACGTTTGAAAATGTTTCTCAAATTCAGTAAACCCTATAAACCTTACATTAATCTTTAAAAAAAGACAATCGATTATCAACTTGTAGAGTAGTCAATAATAAAACAAAGCGGCCGTTGGTTGATTTGGACAGTGCTGTGGAAGTTTGTTCCACTCGGCCAGATGTACAAGTCAAATTACTATGATTAGAGAGTTGTAATTCACAGGAAGCGTGCTTTTTAGACACCGCGTCATCGTGTTCAACCATCCTACGCTGTCGTACATACTCGCACATTATGAATCGAACTTGTGGGAAATTCATGGAAGTATTACGTATTACTTTAGACGGATTCAAATATTGCTTTTATCAGCGACTTTCCTCAGGAATGATGAACTATTTCAGAACTCTTATGGTGAGACCTAAGGTCGGGAGTAGTCAATGAGACCGATCATACACCATACAATACATCAATGTAAAAACAGGTAGCATTGTATATTGTACCGTATTATACGACTCGAAGATGTGGGAGCAGAGCTGATCATTCGATCTGTCCGACTGACGGCATCGAAGACATAAATACAGATATATAAATGGAACAGTGGCACGTGTTTACTTTCACACACTTCTGGAATGTAAACCATTGTGATTCTTGTAATCAACATGTCATCTATGAGTTTTAATTTTAAACGTTCAACATTTAATGACACAATGTCTGCTGTATATGTAAACAATCAAATAAGGTGGTTATTCCATCCTTTCTCATGAGATTATACCGAAAACTATACATAGAATATTAGATAACTTTTAAGAAATACTGTAAAAATGTATAATAGTTTGCCGTATGGAATCGTAGACGCACACTAAGAAAGGATTTTACATAAAATGTATTTCAAAGCGTAAAAATTATGCAAATTCGGGGGTCAGCCCTATATCAGATAAAATAGCTGTTCGGGTCAAAAGCTTAGCAACACGTGTTTGTTTACATTCAACCAACTTAGCAAATTTAGATTCAATTTATTATTATTCCCAACCAACGGTTTTCCCCTAACTAAACACTAACGGAAATCAACGGTAAATGCTTACTGTATTATAATTAAATTCAAACACGTTGTTACATATTATAAATAAGACAACTGATTTAGATCAAAAACTGTATTTTATCTTAGGCCTACAATGAACCAAAAACACGTATATTTACAACCAATTTGGCAAATTTATAAACAGGACTAACCGTTTTTTAAATTAGGTGCGTTAGTTAACAATAAGTTACCTTATATGACTCCACCACGTACTTCTTGCTTCTTTTTTCTCTAAAGCGTTTCAAAGCTTATGCTCCATCATCAGAGTGTTCCACTCAATAAGAGTTCTTCAATACATTAAAATTTAAAATTACAGATACACATATAACATACAATTACATAAAACAACGCGACTCACACTGTCGGCAAGTTGTCCGAAATAGTGCCCACAGTGTGTGTCGCGTTGTTTTATGTGTTTGTATAAATGTTTTATGTGTGTCTGTAATTTTAAATTTTAATGCATTGACGAACTCTTATTGAGTGAATCACTCTGATGATGGAGCATAAGCTTTGAAACGCGTTAGAGAAAAAGAAGAAAGAAGTCACGTGGCGGAGCCACATAAGGTAACTTATTGTTAATTAACAACCGTGACTTGGTTCCAAACAAAATGAATCTTAAATTAGGTACATTAGGTTGTTACATATTATAAATACAATAGCTGTTTATATACAAAACAGCTGATCATAAACTTAACATAATTTTAGGTTAGGCCTACAATGAATCAAAACACTTTTATTTGTAACCAATTTGGCAAATTTATTTTTGTTTTATATTTTGTAAAAGCAAACAAAAAGCTTATTGTATAATAAGTCAAACATCTGTTGTTACATATTAAATTGTTTTCTTTAGTTGGTAATATTTATTTATTAATTGGTTTGAATTTATAATTATTAGTTATTTAAATATTAATGGTGAAATTACAACGCAAGCCGTAATTCGAATTATTGGTCTTATATTAGCTAAGCAGGCCCGGTCTGTACCGGTTGGCTTCCTAACGACCTCCAGAGTCCCCCTTGCAAAGGGGCTTTGAGGAATACGTGGGAATAACGCTTGCGTGATAGGAAAAGGAGGGCGTTTTCTCTCGATCCCGCTTGCGGTGCGCTATAGTTCTTCAGCCAAGGACAAAATAGACGTGAGAATGGTTCCTGCAACTTTGTTGCTAGACGAAGAGGTTAGTGAAGAAAATATATAAGTAAATTTTGTGAATGAAGACTCTCTGGCACTCTTTACTAACATAAAGGAGGAAGGGTGGTTTAGAATTCTACTATCTAATTCTAATTAATCTGTTGGATAATGAATCCAGGTTTAGAGAACATTTTAGATTTTCTACACAGCTGTTTTATGAAGTGTTAAGTTACATCCAAGAAGACATTTCTTCACCTGGCGTTTCTGAATATTCACGCCTTGAGTTAATTGGCTGGACGTGTTTATAAAGGTTTTTCAAAATCCCCTCTCTTAAAGCTGTTATTTCCATTTCAGTGACCAACTGACAAACCATAAGACGAGTCTATGCCTGAAGATGTTGAGGAGGTGTTTTTACTATTTCTAACATACTCTTACAGAAAATGTCGATCGGATGTTCTTGAACAAACATTGGAGCCCTTTTAGTTTGGTTGCCAAAAATTATTTCTTTCAAAATTAAGTTGCATCCTTCACGTCCGGATTTTATCTCCTGGATAATTTTTTCTTTAGCTGCAAGTTTTTGTATCTTTTTATCGTGCTCTTCCTTTGTTGTATCCGGCTCAATTATTTGTGATTCATCAAGCTCTTCAGCTTTAGTCAGGTATCTATCGTTTCTCTTGCGCCGTTATCAGCAGTTTCAACGTGTGTTTTAAAGCGGAGCAAAGTACTACTCCCATCGTTACCTGCAGTAACTAGAGAGGCAGGCAGTTGAAAGTTTGTTCTCACTAAGGATAAAGTACGAATAATGAATAAATAGGCGGGAATCACAAAGAATTGTGTGCGCGTGAAGTTCGAGAAAACAGTACTTAGAAACAACTGTGATAGATTTTTGCAGTAACGCTGCGTGGCTTATGGAATTTCAGTTTAGTCTAATTATAAGTGGCAACACTGATTGAGACAGCTGGCAGCGACGTTCAGTGTCTTAATTGGTTGCTTAAGATGCTAAACTTCAAAAACATCGATTCCACGATAAAACGAACTTACAAAAGTGACGCAGAAAAGAAAAATGAGAAGAAAAGAAGAAACTGCAAAGACGTGTTCTCGATCAATAACAGCTTGGTTGAACCAAAATCAACCTTCATTAGAATCAGAACTTGAACCCTTTCGCAACGAAAACGAAAATGACCAAACGACAAGTTTACCACAAAATCTGAACCATTACCAAATGCAGTAGGTCAGAACTGATCAAGGAACTGAATCAACTTGCAACTTATTACCTTCTCTACTACCTACTACACCAGTATGAAGACTATGAATATGTTGACATGGCAGATGCAGATAGTGACAATTCAGATTTAAGTAGATTTCACAGTCGTATTCAGGAAGAGAGTACTAAGTTCAAGTTGTTTAGCTTGTGCTTTTAAAAAGTCTATGAACTAACAACTCAGGCTGTAGCTAAGAAATTTGTAATGACACTGCCTTGTACCCAGGTTACACGTTTTCTCTACATTAAAAGTTATTAACAATGGTTTGAAATCTTCTCTAACCCAAGATCTGTTATTCCCATTGATATTAATGGCAGTTGAAAGAGATGTATTTGTAAATCTTACAAAAACGTGGTTATAGATGTAATGGTAACTTCAAATGAAGGACTTAGACTAAAATTATTAATATAATTAGGCGATGTGTCTTAGATTATAAGACACATCAGATGGGATCAGTTTTAGGGCATATTCTTGGTGAAAAAAATGGTTGGGCTTATAATTACCAAATACTCTTCAGTATCTTATATGGCATCTTCAGTCAGATGAGTAGGGAATTTCATATTTTAGGTATATTATCTTCAAGATAGGCAGACATAATTTTATCAAAAGTTTCTCTCTCTATTTTATTACTATTGGGAATACAACTCATTAGGGCTTCCTTTTTTTTAGAGGGTATTAAATACATTTGAAATCACTCAAGAGTCAGTCAATTTTTGATTTTGAAAATAAAGTGCATACAACATACATTAATCAAACCAATAGTTCAACTGAGGAAAAAGAGAGAGAATTTTTCGATTTTAAAACTTTGAAAAATGTTTTAAAAAAGTATTCCTGAAATGTGTAAATTACATTTAAAAGCATTTTATGAATGAAACTACACTGGGAAGGTATTGAATACCCTCCGCGCCAAGTGGGCCTACGAGGTGATAAATCCCCAGAGGCCCCAATTCGAGTCAGACCGGGCCTTTAGCTATGTATAGGTCACCGCTCAGTTGTCATTTCAAAGACAATATAATAGTATACAATAATCTGGATGCATTGGTTTCGTCATGTGTCGCCACCAGGATTGGTGAGTTAAGCGAGCAGGGCCTCTAGTATTGTTAAATAAAAAATATTTCGTAAACTCATATTTATTTTGACTACAAAACGTAAACTAATCATGCGGTTTGTTGTATACATTTTACATACAACTATAATTCATACTTTATTTGGTAAATATTTCACAGTTTAGCCAGCTTAAAACTTGACACCGATTAGTTTCACATTTACTAACAATGCTTCCTTTTGATAAAATATCACGATACATACTCATATGATTACCATGCAGTTACATCTCTATGGATTATCCATTTCTTTAGTGAAAGAATTGTAAAGAAACATAGAGGCCCTTTTATAACACACACCTTACACTATTCCATCCTAGGTTAGGTCGGGTTATGTTACTGCGTATAAATTAACTGCATGCTACATTAATTTAGTTTCGCAAACAACACCGCAGTTGGCAGTTACTTGATATAGACCCTGTGTTATGTAGAACTAAAAGGTTTCAAATTGTAAACTAAAACCTGGAAACTGTAGACACAAGTTTTGTTATTGGATCCTTTAAGGAAAGGAACTTGATGATGAAGTAACGCGTTGTTCCTTGCAATTTGCATGAAATAAACATGGGCAATTTAAATAGTTCAGAGCAATTACAACTGCTCTATAATATGTTGATAATCCATACCATTTTATAAAAATCATGTTATTGAATCATGGATATGATTTCCCTTCAACTTAGGTAACGTAACAATGGAATATATTTTGTTTTTTTAAATATAGTAAAAAATCGCCTATATTTTTTCAATATAGTTAACAAGTGCCTATTATTTTTCAGTATAGTAGGCAACTGCCTATATTTTTTCAATATAGTAATAAATCGCCTATATAGTAAATTTCCATACGGAAATTAGCTATTGCAGTGACTCTTATGGTGAGAATTCGTGAAGCGAGTTTGTCCGCAGCGAGCGAAACGAAGAAGTCCATAATCTGAGGGCGCAAGGGCGAGGTGCAAACGAGCTGAACGAAGCAGCGTGTTATATGGGCTGGAGGCTGAGGTGCAAACAAATTCCACTAATATTTTTCGTAAACGTAGGCAGCTATTCAGCGTCTATTGAAGTGAAACATTCCATAATATGAGGCTGCAAGGTCGAGGTGCAAACTCGCAAAGTTCGCACGGCGCGCAGTAGTGGGAGACTGGCAAAAACCAATTTTACCCCATTTTTCATTTGGTTAAAAAGAGCAAATTCATTACATTTCTGGCCTCCAGAGGTGTCAACTGAATCATTTTTAGGATTTATAATCTTGGAGAGTGGGACATACACAATGATTACATAGTATAAAACCTATTTTATACTATGTAATCATTAGACATACAGTCCATAGTCCTTTTTTACTGTGGGTGACCCCAGAATAAAAAATTAAATTTGAGCGACTCCAGAATCAAAATTTGAGTGACCCCAGAATCAAAAATGTGCGTGATTTATTAATTATTAACCTTTAAGGTATTTCAGAAATTACGCCTAAATAATAGTTTTATACATTTTCAAGACATTTAGATTTAATGTAAAATGACTTAAGTATAGTGTAAAATTAGAAAAAAATCAAAAATGAATAACTATTTGCGCCAACGTGAGATTGGTTTAGAAACGAAAAATTCAAGAACATACTGCGAAAACCTGTGAATCTTGCTTCTTTGTAAATAAATAGTAGGCTACGGCTACATGTTTGTACATATTATATGTATATGAACTTTGCTCTTTTAGTATTTCGATTGACTTCTATCACTGATTACTTAGGCTACCGTTTATCATTGTCCGCACATAAAATGATTCGAACTTTTGTTATTTTCTTAATCTATTTATAAATAAGTTCACCCAAAAGAGACGGACCTTCGCATATGTTATATGTTACCCTATTATATACCTTTTCGCCGTGGCACAGGGTAAACATTGCAACATAAGAACTAATTATTTTGAGTAAATCGTTATTTTATGGGCTGATATATTAGCTTTAACTGGTAAACGAGCTATCGTACGGTCGATTACAGCTTGGTAATAGTTTAGATCGATTCAGCGTCCCAAAAACATGAACAATAGTATTTGTGGCTTAAGGGAAGGAAGTATCACTCTGCCGCTAGAAAAGGGAATGTTAAAAGTAATTTTCCTCCAAATGAAGCCTACTAGGGGTTTTTTTACCGATTTTCGGCTCTCTACCGATCTAGACCGGCTTAACAATACTGTACGGTACCAATACAAAATATTGGTAGAGAGTTCTGAAACGGCTTGTATAGTATAATCGTTCAGGGTATAGAGATAATTCGACAAAGCTTTGATAGTGGGCGTATCAACTTACTGATAAATGAAAATGGTAAAATACTATTACTTTAAATGAGCAATTCTTGTACCTATCTTTGTATCTTTGTATCTTTGTATCTGTCGCGGATCTCGAAAACGGCTCTAAAGATTTTGATGAAAATTTGCATACAGGGGTTATTTTACGTCAGGAATTGAAGTCTTATGTCTTCAAAAACGAGCATAAAGTCTGAAAAATGCGTATACAATTTAAAATCTGAACTTCTTTTTATACCACCTTTCAAGTCACTTAGAAGGCGAATAGGTACAGCTTCTTTTTATAGCTCCTTCAAAGTCACTAAATATTTGAATAGATGCATTATAGATACAATCCAGATGTTAAAAATACTGAACGATGCTCGTTCACCCAGGTACAAACGAGCCAAAGATTAGCGAGAGCCTTTAGAGAGTTTTCCAACTGCGAGCGAAGCGAAACAACTATCTGAGGCCGTAGGCCGAGGCGGAGTTTTGACGCGAAGCGTCCAGAGGCAGAGCCCCTAGTCCTATTACTTTAAATGAGAAATTCTTGTATCTATCTTTGTATCTGTAGCGGATCTCGAAAACGGTTCAAGACATTTTGTATTTAGGTGTAGTTTTGATTTTTAAGTACATCCATATAGTTGTATTTCATGTAAAAAAACGCAATTTTTGGAGAAAATCTAATTTAAAAGTAGAAAAAATTTAACATTGGGTCTTATGGGTTGTCATGTTGGTTACAAAATAACAACGAAATAGTAAATAAAGCGACCAAACAGCTGTTTATAAACAAGCCAATTTATACTGATTTAGCACGTTGGAAATAGAGTGGAATAGAACTGAGATTGAGTATTATCCAAAATCAGCTGTTCATTGGATAGTTTTTAATTACTGTTAAAAAACAAGCTAATTTATACTGTTTTAGCACGTTGGAATTAGAATAAATTGGGCCATACAAAACTACTTGGGTTTGAGGTTACACCTAGCATGCAGCACATGTGACACACATGGGACTCTACCTGTTAAGATCCGAGCATGCGTTTAGCCGTTATTCACCCGAGAAGGAGCTTCGGCATACAATCCTTCAAATTTCACATGTTAATCTAATGGAGATAATGTTTAATGAGTTTGAGTCAGCTGTCAAATAAATCAGCTGATTTATGCTCGGTCACCCATGTACAAACAAACGAGCCTAAGATTAACGAGATCCTTTAGCGAATTTTCCAACTGCGAGCGAAGCGAAGCAGCTAACTGAGGCCGAAGGCCGAGGCTGGGTTGGGACGCGAAGCGTCCAGGGGCAGAGCTCCTAGTGTGTAAATAAAAACTGCTACAGAATATCAATATAATAATCCAACGTTTTACCTTTCAAACACTCTAACAGTCGCCATTTTGTATTCTCTTTGTTTCCAATTAATTAATGCCTTATTCTAGCATCATTTCATTAAACTTGTTTCCCGTAGTTTTATATTTCAAATACGTTAACGATTGTAATCATAATGAAAAAAAGGAGAAAAACAATCCAAAGAATAACTTATCATTAAATATCCTTACGCGGGTCGCATTCCTTATCATTATGGATCAAGAGGCATCATTAAAAATCTATAACGACGTGCAATGCTGTTCTGTTTGTTAATAGTGTAATATTATACGAGAAACTTGTGATACTGAATCTTTAGTGTTGCGTTAGTTTTTACTTTTTCCTATTTGTAATTAACATGATTCCTACGGTGGGGGGAAAAAGTCAGGGAAACCTAGCAATAACTGAGAGGTCTTTCTTTAATCCAACGCCGTAACTCAATCTGTTGGAGCAGTTTTTATTAAAAAATACATATATACAGTAATTATGTTAAAAGTCTAAAAAATACTTTTAAAAGGTTCGAAAAAAGAAGCCAGTTTTTAAATTACCAAACGGAGTTATTCTAAAATTTGTGATTATTATTTGTAAATAAAACGTTATTAATTATAACAATCTTTACTGTATATTTACACTTTTGGCTCCGCCAAGGCTCGCTTCGCCACCAACCCCGTTTGAGACCCATGATAACAGATTATTGTGTACTCTGATATTTTCGTGGAAATGACGATTGAGCGGTGACCTATACACAGCTAATGTAAGACAGAGATCGAAATACACACGACCAACACGATAACTTAAATGGCGGCATGCGTTGTAACTTCACCACTAATTTAAATTAATCAATATTTCAAACAAATTTTGAGATTACCAACTAAAGGAAACAATATAATATGTAACATCAGATGTTTGATTTACGCAAGCCTTTTGTTTGCTTTTACCTAATCTAAAAAAATTTAGTTTTGCAGAATAATTACATGATTTTAAAATTATGTTTTTGATCAAAATCAACTGTTTTATTTATAATATGTAACAACAGATGTTTGAATTGAATACAGTAAGTATTTTTCGTTGACTTTTGTTTGTGTTTGCTTAGTTTGTTAATCCAACCTAAAAAAATCCTTTTGTTGTGAATAGTAATAAATTTGCTATGGAAATGAATGTAAACAATCATGACTGAGTTAGAACTCTATAACTATAAGCTTTGGATCCGAATAGCTGTTTTATCTGATATATAGCTGGAGTGGCCCCGAATTTTCACTACTTTTACGCTTGAAAATTCAAATTTTGAAACATCTTTTCTTAGTGTGCGTCTAAATTTTCGTACTTGTATCTGAAGAAGTTTATGCTCCACGTTGATTCTATGTCAGTCAGTAATTCAGTCAGGACAATGCCGCTTATATATATATATATATATATACTAGCTGACCCGTACGGCGTTACCCGTTGTTGTTAGTATTTTCAGTCTTTTTGACGTAATTGTATTCTTTTTATGTGTTCGTTGAAGTGCGTATCCTACTGTGGTCATGAAAAAAAGGCTACGCTATTTAAGAAAGCACTGAAAATTGTATTCCTGTAAACTACTATCTAACATGAAAAAGCTTTAAATATATCGTTTTAATTTATTATATTTTTTACTAATTTTGACTTTCACTTAATTT
>JAGFPH010000133.1:882174-902147 GCA_018207615.1 Philaenus spumarius
TTTGTAACATCCGCGTTAATTTAGGATGTAACAAACTGGTTCAAATAGAGTTTGTAATTTTAAATGTATAGGCCTAATTAGTATAAGATATTGTTTAGTATTTAAATATACAATTATATATAAAAATAAAGCTACGAATGTGATATTTTAATGGCATTTAGTTTAATTCAGATTGTTTGTTATCTTATATATAAAATTCTCGTGTCACAATGTTCGTTCCCGTACTCCTCCGAAACGGCTTGACCGATTCTCATGAAATTTTGTGAGTATATTGAGTAGGTCTGAGAATCGGCTAACATCTATTTTTCATACCCCTTAGTGATAAGAGCTACGCCCCAGTGGCCCTCAAAGTTTCAATGTTAATCTTATGGAAGGTCAATCTTAAGGAAGAAGAAGAAAGATTTCTTTTGATTTTATCATGGGCACAAAAAACAGCTGTTCGTATGAAAAGCTTAAAACAGCTGATTTTGATCAACAACTGATTTGGATCAAAAACTGAATATAATTTTAGGTTAGGCCTACAATGAACATTTTTTTTTTTTTTTTTTTTTTTACAATGAACTAAAACACTTGGGCTAATTATTAGTATCAGGTTGATTTGTCTATCCGTGCAAAGCCGGGTCGGGCCAGCTAGTTTTTCAATATAATATGTTTACTCGTGTATGTTTATGGTTATGCATGGTGTCAAATAATTTGTTTGTCATTATTATTATTATTATTGATAGCGAAAATATGTTTTGAAAAGTATTAAAAAATTCATAGTTATGATATATTTTATATAAACAATATTTTAAACAGAATATCTCTAAGTAGGCCTATATAGATATTTAATAACCAATGTTTGAGTTGAATTATAATTCTGTAAGCATTTTTCGTTGATTTTTCCTTGTGTTTGTTTATAGTTTTTCAATCTAACCTTAAAAAGCTGTTAGTTTTGAAGAGTATTAAAGTGATTATAAATTTGCTAAGTAATGTTGCTATGGTAATGATTTTAAACAAACATAACGTGTTGCTAAGCTTTTTATACGAACAGCTGTTTTGTAAGCTATGGTTTTAAAAGTTCATACAGTAAAGGCTGTTGAGTTTCTTCCAAATTTGAAACTTTTTCGGCAAACTTTTCAAATTTTTCTTTACGTATAAACCTTCTATGAACTACTGCAAACATTTTAAGACCAAAATTAGCCAAATCGGTCCAGCCGTTCTCGAGTTTTAGCGAGACTAACGAACAGCAATTCATTTTTATATATACAGATAAAGGTGTAGTATTAATAATAACCTCAAAACTAAGATGGTAAATAATGTTAAATGTTCAAACCAAATTATTTCTTATATTTTATAACAGCAGTTAATAATGGTTAAAAGAACCAGCAAAGCTCAGGTTTACACTTTAACACCCTAATCTAAAAGGTGGAAATACAATAATAATTGCTTCAAATTTTGAAATCAGCTGTTAATGGAAATATTAAAGTAGCTATGTTATCTGTTATTTTATTCAATTGGTTGGTTGCTATGGTATTAAATGTAAATACCTAGATTTATCATTCTAGGCCTAACCTAAGATTTTTTCCCGACTAAATTTACAAATGAATTGAAATAGAAAAAGGTTTTTACCGAAATTAATTATAGCCTATGTTACTCAGAAATAGTATAGCTTTTTATTAGTAAAACTATTTTTTCAATCGGTTCAGTAGTGCCAGAGATTACCCCCTATATACAAACAAACAAACAAACTTTACCTCTTTATAATATTAGTATATATATATATATATATATATAATAAAAAGTTAAAAGGATTGAGGGATGCATATGGGGTCATAGGAAGTATGGTGTAAGATCAGTTACAGCAGGTTAACATAGTATTTGGGTGGAGTAAATAAAAATAGTAAATATTAATACTACACATTTTTAAAGTTGTTGGAGTGATTAAAAATTGTAAGTACTTACAAGGCCTAGTATTACATAACTTGATTTTTCCGGATTCTAGTTGTTACTAATGTTTCTGGTGAAAAAGTGTAGTGGTGGTAATAAGTACTCAATCCTTTTTTATTATTTATTCGGGCATGTAATTTTGGCCAGAATAAAACGAGACTAAAGCTGGTGCTCTGTCTTCAAGTATTACTTTACTGCTTGTTTGTTACATAAATGCGTATTAGCTAATTTCCATAGGAAAGAAGAGCTATTGCAGTATTGCAGTGATCCTTATGGTGAGACCTAAGGTAGTAAATGAGCACCGATCATGGTCCCCAGAACACGTTTTGGGGTGTCATTAAAAAAAATTGTATTTTGAAATTGCATAGGCCTATTGTTATAAATATTTAATAATACAAATACTTGTTTACCGTAAAATAATAATTAATATCGGATACATTATTTATTTATCTGCACACTTAATTTTAAGCGGCAGTAAGTAATGGAAATTCTTCATGTTTTAGGTAACGAAAATTATAGAGTATACAAAGAACATTTACGTTTTGAAAATGAGAGTGTAGACCTTTTAGCTTCTGAATTTTTAGGCGAATTTAACGAACACGGTGTGGAGCCATCACCCGAAGAAAGAAGATGGAGATTTTTCCATATTTTCTAGGTGATCCAGGTGGGTCAGACTGGGATCGCAGAAAATATTGGACTCTTTAGATTGCACCCATGTAAAAAACTCAAGTATATTGACGAGTATATTAACCGAAAAAGGTTACGCAAGTGCAATGTGACGTAAATTGAAACGAGTATATCGTGATATGATAACGTAAAATGAAACAAGTATTTTTTAAATGAATAAAGCAAATCTAACTAAGCTATCACACTAAAATGAAATGTTGGCTTTATTTTCTAAGGCTAGCACCTTCTTGATTTTTCTGGGACGACTGGGATCTAATAAGGACTTTTTATTCAACATATTTTAAGAAGGTCTTAAAACTATCATTAAAGACAGCCACACACGAGTGATCCAACAAGCTGAACGGCCCTGCGCCGATCCAAAATTCTCCGTATGTGGAGAAGCTCTGATTGATTGGCTTGGATCGGAGTGCTCGGTTTGATTTTCGACCGGTCCAAAATCCAACACGCCGAGCCACTGAGTGTGTACGAAGTCCCTGAGCCAAGTTTGTAATGTTTGGTCTGACTGTACTTGCCAAATAGATTTTAGTTCAAAACAGACGTCGAACACCTAACATGTCAGGTGATTGTGATTTTGTTCTTGAAGTTATTGAAAAATATTGAGAACACCCATGTTTACGGCAGATGTGCCATGATGATGACCACGACAACATTTTAATAAATCGTGCCCTGGACGATATACTGGACATATTTAAAACAAAGGAACACAATGCCAACAGGGAAACTGTTCAAAAGAAACTTTCCTCCATTCGAGCATCATACAACAAAGCAGATTTTACCAATCTGCAGGTTTGAGAGAGGTTCTTGAACCAAATTTAAATGGGTTAGTTGCTTTCTAGCAGCCAACCATCCATTCTGCCATTTTTTTTTTTATAGATTTGTTTAATTTACATAATTGCAAACTACAGCGGTAACCAAGTTTAAGAATTCCTCCTCGTTAATATTTGAAATAGAAATAGTTCACAAATCCAAACTCGATGGTTACATAGAGCAAACTGAAAAAAAATCTGGCTCCAATCCCCAGATTTCGGCCTAGTCCATACGGACTCCCGCCAAATTGTATCAGTCCAAATGGATTAGTCGTGTGTCCCTAGTTTCTACACTACTACATGCTAGTTTTTATCCAATTCACCCATTGGTAGTAGTGTGGTACTATTCAGGAAACCTTAGTCACCGTCTCTTCAAGATTTTGCTTGTTTTATCTTTCATTTAAAATTACTTATTGTGTCTTAGTTAAAAATATTCCTAAATATGTAAACGGACATTGTTTAAAATGTATCAACTAATACAAAATAATTCACCTACTCTACTTTCCGTTAGAATTGAATCTCTTGTAAAATGCAACTTTGTAGTTTCCCGTCTATCCACTAGCCAGGCCACTGCAACTTAATAAAGTCCGTCACTCCCCCTCTCAAACAAAGACTCAAATTATAGACTTCCACCGGTCAAACCTAACCTAACCTAACAGACACTCACACACAAATCTCTAATTACAGTCCCTCAGCTTTACCCTTGATGCATGTAATCGTCCAATCCAATGCTCGCAGTTTTTGCAACATTTACAGACCAGTTTAACCTTGTACTTTAGATATTCTTTTCCCTCTGTTATTTCTGAAGTTAATTACTATAATTCGGGCCCTTAGTGTTTAATTGGATTGAAAGCTTTTAAATGTTACGGGAATTAAGGGTTTCTTCCCGGGGAAGTCATGTTTGAAAGTGGATGAAAGTGTCTGTCCGAGAAAGAAGGGTAGTTTTGGTCCGCGGTTGGTTACTGTAGGGACACAAGTTTAGGATCGCAGAAGTTTCGCTACTAATCACGAAAACATTTCGGATTTTCACTTTCATATAGTCGCTTCACTTTAAAAACGCTTCGAAAATGTTATTCGAATTAAATCTCGCGTACCGTACCGCCTCGAAATATATCAGTTATATGCAGATATATATCAGATATTTAGCAAAAAATAATATATGTCAGACCCCCCATAAAATGATATATAAAATTAATATATCTATATATAAATAATTGGTTTGACAAGGTTCTATCTGACATTTTTGCTCAAATTGGTGTTTTCACACAATATAATAAAGTTTATATATCTCTACGTGTTTCACCAGCTTTTATTCCTCTATGTCAAATAATAACAGATTTAGGAAAGTGACAAAGTTCTACCTGCACGAAAAAATAGAATAACAAAAAATAGAGTGACAATATTCCAACTGAACCATTTTGGCCTGTGATCAGCTGATCATTTTTGGAAGAGGACGAATTCTGCCTTTGTGTGTTGTGGTAACAAAAAGTTATGTTTCTGGTTTTATTAAGTAATTAGTCTAATCATCAAGTCAGCTTATTACTGACACTAAGAGACCAATTTCAGATTTTAGAATGCCGAAATGTCTGATAATAGTAATATGAGAGATTTATTATATGGTGAAAACTCAAGACGATTATGTACCACCAACATCTTCAGAAGATTCAGATGAAGAATGTACAATTTTATCCACACCCAGGTAAGAAATAAAGAAAAGCGTAAACAGTGTCAAAAGAGAATGGGCCTAGGCCTAGGCCCATTGTTCATTTTTTGTTTATGTAAATGGTTAGATTACTGAATGTATATTTAACTTTTTAAATTAACATATTGGTCACAGAAAATGAAATTATTTGCTCTGCAGTTAAAGGTTCTTTTAAATTTTAACAGACCTAATTTTAAACATTGTTGCATATTTTAGAAATGTTTTTAAGCTACTACAGAAAACAACCTACTATCCTAGAGAAAGAGACATAAATTTGGTTCTAAAGTCAATGGTTAGGCCATATCCACCCACATATGATAATTTTTCCCTGTGTTTCAATAACATTAGGCCTATTCTAAGTTTACAAATGTTTGTTGTTTTTCCAGTGATGTGACCCTGCCTGCAAATAACAGTTTTTCACTTTGACACACCAAAGAAAAAACCAAGGAAGGCAATAGCAAATCCTATAAAATGGAAGTGCAACATCAGGAAACAAAAACACCAATCCGGCAAGTCTTATATCAGTCGAAGAGGTAAGGCTGTAAGTTAAAAAAACAGCGAAAACTTTAAAAGACTGCTTCAAATGTAAATTTAAATGCAGCACAAAAATTTCAAATAGTGAACGATCAGAACTCCCTACTATGCTTTACCATACAATGAAAAGAAACCATATTATAATTGCATCGTCCGACAGGGTTTTAACATCAAGGCCTAAGAGATCCACTACAGCTAAAAAAAAGAGCATATTCCTTTAAATATTAGTTCACCGTGAAAATACAAAAGATTCTTGTGTGTAAGAGTTTTTATCATATCACAGAAACCGGTGAACAACGCACACTTGTCTAAAAACCATGAAAGAAACACACCTCAGCCAGATAAAGAGGTAAATCATGCTGCAGTAGAAGAAGTCCTACCGGTGACCCTACTTTTGCTTGGGAACATATGAAAGCATCCCAAAAGTTTAGTCTCATTATTGTAGGTCTAGAACCAAACGAGAATACCTGGGGTCGAATTTTAATATTTCAAAATTGTATGACCTGCATCTTGAAAAATATAGCGATACATCAACTGTCCCTGTCAAATTCTCTGTGTGCAACAAAATATTTGTTTCGGAGTATAACTTAGGATTTCATCAACCAAAAAGCGACCGTTGCGATCTGTGTGAAAAATTCAAAATTGCTGAGAAAACTAGTACATTATCTGCAGATTTAACTCAGGAGTACAATGCCCACATACTTAACAAAAAAGCAATGCGTGAAGAAGCCAACAGGGATAAGGATTCTAAAACTCCTGTTCTGTTTTTCGATTTATAAAAATGTAATCCATTGCCCGCGAGCTGTAATAAGCTCTTTTTTGTATACTAGGATATTAACTGTTTATAACATGTCATATGTGTGCAGTGTTACAAACCAGATCTACTGCGTTCTGTGGATAGAAATCATGGCTGATAAAATAAAGCAACGACATCGCAAGTGCTGCGAAAGATTCTGGATGTAGCAGCTGACGAGAATAACTTATCAAACTTGACTACATGGTCGGATTCATGTGTCCCCCAAAACAGAAACTCGATGATGTCCTATGCCATGATGGACTTCCTTAAGGAACATGAGGACAAAATAAACTCTCTTACTATGAAGTATTCTGTGCCGGGATATTCATGCGTTCGGCTAGTTGATAATGCTCATATTTTTATAGAAAAGCAATGCAAAAATCATAATTTTACTCTCCAGTCAGCTTAATAAGAGTATTGAAGCAATCTAACGTCAAAAAACCGAACTAACGTTCCGAATAATTCAGATTAAAGAATCAGATTTTAAAGACTACAAATTTGTCACACATGAAAAATGAAGTTGGTACCCTGTAACATATGTTAATTCATTTGTATTATGGTGCTAAAAATGAACAAAAACCATATTTGTTGATTTAAAAAGTTATTGTCTAAACAATGTTTTGTTAGTATTAAGAGCGTTTTCATTGGTTCAAAACGTTTCTATACCAAAATATCTTCCGCTCATTTAGGGTATTTTTAAAACTTTATACCCTTCTAACTTTTAAACGGTTAGTCGAATCAAATAAACATCAAGAACAAAAGTCTTAAAATAACTTGTAAAATCCAAAATCATCATAAATATAGGATGACTTTCGGTGTTCCATAAGAAATTCGAAAGTTGACCACCATATTCGAAAATATTCTAACTAAATATTTTTTTATTTCTCAAAAACAAGAAAAGGTCCCCTATTTAACGTTTCCTGTCAGATTTATAGTTTACAAGATACATTTACTGATCCCCTTATATTCCTTTAATATTAATATTGATTTGCAAATATAGGCTTGTTCATAGAAGTTTTCACTTCCAATGTGTGGTCTTAAGCACAACCAATATTTTTTTAGTTAGAGGACAAATGTTTCTGGTATGTGACCCTGGTTTTATGCACGCGTTTTGTGACGTGCGACAAACGCGCCGCGTTCCTAGGTCTAATGAATGAAATGGGAGTATTTATGCACAAACGCGCAAAAACTTGTGTTGCTTCCGAGATTGACGTGCGTTTGATCTAAATACATTGAGTCAAATGGGTGCATTTATGCAGGGCGTTCGGCGTCCCGCGTCAGAGCAGTGGACAGGATTCTGCTCTTTTTGAAATCCAGGGGTGGGGGAGGTTCTATTGTTCATTTCACGACCAACGGGAGTTTAAATCAGTCAATCTGTCCCTTTGCACTTTGCACCCTGTGTAGTGTTTAGTTCGAAAACAATTTATAAGATATACTGACCAGCTCCTTCTTTTACGCGGTTTCTTACACAGTACATTGTATAACATGTACAGTAAATCGCAATAAGATCGATATTTAAATTTGTCAACCAGCAGTCAGCACTACTAGTTCAACTTCACAACTACAGTGTATTGCATTGCATCACTCCCGCAACAATCTTATTTAGGAACGCGACAGTAAAAACCGCGTGAGCTAATTATGGCCGAAATGTAATAAGCGCGTTTGCTCGACAACCAACGTGGTGAAAACGCGGGACGCCCCAAGTTCCGCGTTCCGGAACGCGCGACACAGAACGACGTGCATAAAACCACCCTTTGTGTGGACGCTACCGGCGAAAAAAAATCATCGAGTAGGTGGGGAGGGTTCCGCCATTTTTCTTCGTCTAAAATATCCGGTGGAGGCCCGTACATTGTAGTTGTTTGTTAAGGTGCGTATACACCTTCGCACCGCGCGAATCGTTGGAATTGTTAATTTCAACGAACCTCTAGTGATCCATAGGAAACCCAAGAACATTCAGTGCTGATTTTGCAATAACCTTTACTTTTAAAAATGTAAAATGAGTGTTTCTAAACTATATTAAATTGGATAACATATCCTGCTTAAAAATAACTTCAAGTGTAATTTTGTGGGTTGTTTTATACAAATATATTGTCTTCTGAAACTAGAATTCGTTTTTATGTAAGTAAAAAGTTCATAAAAACACAAAATATGTTTCTAAAAATGCATACAATGAAGCCTAATTTATTATAAATATTTTACACACATTATTTAGTAAGTAGACTATTGAAAACAAAACAAATTTTCTTTGTTGAGGTGTTTGGTAAATTCTATCCTAAAAATATTAATAAAAGCAAAAAAAATGTTTTAAAAAAGGCATACAATGAAGCCTAATTTATTATTTAATGTGGTTTTCACGTCGAGGATTCCACAGAAGAAGGGTTTTCAATAAGTATCGATAAGTTTAATTACATTTTCTTCTGACCACTCACAAAGCAATCACAATAAAACAATGCGCATGAAACACAACAACCTCTCACACACCCGTCCAAATCTGATCTGCGAACACACAAAGTGTTCGTTGAAAAACTCGATAGGGATCGTACGCGCCGTGCGCAGCTCCAACACCCCGTACTCACCTAGAGAACTCGAGGCGTGCGCGCCGGGCAGCCCTCGAGTGTGAACACACCTTTAGCAGTCTGTGAGTAGTGCACTTGTTTTGTTCTGGTTGAATTGATTATTTCCAAGTTTTAACTAGTTAAAGCAGTCATGAGTAAGGAGTATACCGTCGAAGGCACCAAAGCATTGATCAAACTGCCAAGTGATTATGTAACCATTAGACAAAGTCTACCACTTTTCAGGAGAATCAGGCACAGTTCATTCGAAAAACAGTTCACAATGGCAAAACACTTCTTAAAGTCTGGAGCATAAAGGAGAGAATTTATTTGGCCTTCTCATCATCGAATCTAGCAGTAGTGAGTGAGCCTGGACTATGACTTATTGCAGACCTGTACTACCGTCTGAGCTTACACCGCTCCCGACTGCTCTTGTAACACAGTCGTCCCCCTTCGTTCTTCAGGTTTGATTTTTAAAACACTGTTTGAAACCGTTATGCTGCAAAGTATCGAGAAGTTACACAGGGTTATGCCTTTACCACGTCTTAGCATACCATTGGACTCATTTTTAGCGAATTTCTATAGAAAAGGCTCTTGTGGTGAGAGCTAAGGTCGGGAGTAATCTATGACTCCAGAGCACGTTTTGGGGTGTCATTAAAAATATGTGTTCCCACTCTATCAGCCGCATTTTACGTCCTGTTGGTTCGCACGTTGGTAACCACGTTTCTATTGCTCGGACGAGTTCGTTAGCCGAAAAAGCCAACAACGGGAAGCACGTTTTTGACAGGAATTCGAATGTATTTTACATTTTTCGTACTAGTATGAAACCTATTTGCGGTTATATCTATGAAAATAAATATAGGAGATTAAAATAGTTTTTTAAACGACCTTACAACCCCTCTGGTTCCCCCAAAATCTATCAAAACGTATAACACCATAAAAGAACCCGATTTATATCCACGTGCGAATTTTACCGTTGGTCTTCTGATACGAGGCGAAGGAGTCAATAATCCGTCTCCGCAAGGTCGATAAGGTGTCCGCCAACTAGCAAAGCAATAGATATAATTGTAAGGGAATGATTAAGTGCTCAGGTTTTTTTTACCGCAAACCGCGGCTTTATCATGTATGATAAATCCGCTTATTGTATCTTTTGGGATTTATAAAACCTTTTTAGATACAGCAATTAGGTCATTCATTATTTTCATGTACCTTAACGGTTTTGCTAGCGTAATGAATAAAAGGCGATAGGATTGCATATTGTTCCGATTTCGCCACTGTTTGTGTTTTCTGTCGTGATGATTTATTTCTGAAAACTTTACCAACACATGTACGTTCAAACGTTTCCTCTTCCAAGTATAGTTGATGATATACAGACGTTAAAAATAAAATATAATATTTATGTTGTAACAGTATAGCTTTGTAAGAGAAGTATTTCCTTATTTACAAAGGAAGGGAGTATAAGGTAGCATCACGTCACTCGACCTGACGTCGGGTTCCGACAAAGAATAAATCAAGCTCAAATTTGAGACGCTAATGGATGGATCCGGAACACCCTTGATCGTCTACTATTTCTTGTTTTAGGTCATATTTACTAGGGTGGGGAAATATAGTGTTGCTTTTGTGTTGAATGTACCTTTAAAAAAGGGGTAGTGTAATTGCACGATTAGAACTCGAATGCCTGTGCGTTCGTGTTTATTTACGACTGACCAGTTTATATATATATATATATATATATATATTTTCATAGTTGACAATGATTTTACAGGAACTATGTATACTGTTATGGCTTTCGAGGGCGGAGGGTGATTGAGTTTACGATTTTTAGGAAATTAACCTCTCTTGTATAAAATCACGACAAAGGCCTCATTTTACCAAACCCCTCTGACCCAGCCCATTTCCCTAGAACCTACCCACAACCAAGTTGTTGTTTTTTTTTGTGTTTTGATTATTTAAGCAACTAGAAACATACCTGTATTTAAGTCCCACTCAAATTGTAATTCCTTTATACATATTAGGCCGTGTACATTATTTTGTACACACAGGCTGAGTGGCAAAATATCACACATTATTTTACAGTAAGTATACCTTTTAGCCCGTGTGTACTAAATTTAGTACACACTTGATTTAAGGCGATTCCAGGTTCAGTATACACATTTGTTACAAGAAAACTAAATATATTTTTATTTCATTGAATAAAACCTGTTTGAAAATACATAAATTAAAATTCTTCAAAAAGAATCATTTTTTTAACTATTATAATAAATTAAATACAATTATTGATTTAGCATGTTACACTTTAGTCAAGTTACACTTTGGTAATATTATGGTTTAAAAAAAGCAAGGGTAACACTTAAGCTTGTTGTCACACATTGGACAAACCATTTAAATTATAGTTTAGAATTTTTCATTCCGCTGACGTGAGTTTAACGAATTTCCAAACTTAAGTTTACCCTAGTCTATAAGCTGCGTGCGTGTAAGAAATATATTAGTAGAATTTGTTTGTACATCTGCCTCCAGCCCTTTGGGTTAAGGACCTGATGGTTCTCACTTAGCTTGAAATAAAAACTATTAAGCTGGTCGTCCACTAGGTCAGTAGAGAGGAGTGGCGGGGAAAACTACCGCGCTCGAACAAAATTTATTTACGACGAAATAATAATTTTGTTTAGAACCATATTACTTAAAAACTTTACGAGCTAGATCAACCTTCTATGGTTTATTATTTAGAGCAAACATTTGGCAATAACGAGTTAATTTAATTTCTTAAATTGAATAATAGAAGAGTAACTTTTTCAAGAAAAGGAAAATTTATTTAAATTCTAACATAAAATCTTCGTCCATTAGGGGAGGTAGAGCAGCGCGACGCGGCGCGGCAACGTTTTCGAATAAATGAAAAACTGTTGGAGGTCGGTACCGCGCCGCGCCTCTCTACCGACCTAGTGGACTAGGTCTAGGTCGGAATTTGTTGGGTTTGGATAACTTCGACTGTACTCGGCAACATTCGTACCTAACTTTTTACCTACTTGCATACAATATTTATACAAAAAAAGTATTTCACCTATTAGAAAAAACTATTACAAAATATAAATAAGCAAGAGTTTATTTCAAACAAAATGTAGAAAATGTTATTATTGTGTTGAAAATTTTTTATTTTTAGGAAAAATGAAAACTTTTGTGACAAAGTTATAAATTATTAGTTGAATTAATACAACAGTGCAACCAATATGTTGTTCATTTCAAAAATGTAATGTCCCAAATGTAATGTCATGTATCTGAATTAAAACCCTTAAACTGTCCATACTAACTTTTTGCAATTCCAAGCAAAAAGCACAAAGCGTTGCGTGTGCAAGCATATTTTCAAAAATTCGCCAAATATAATAATTATAAACCTATCCAAAAGTGTTTCATAGCTTTCCTGTAGAGAAAGGTTCAAAGAATTCATATATGCCAGAAAATATATTTATTGCTATAAAATTTACAAAGTTATTAGCTCAAGAAACAAAAAATGTTCAGTAACGGAAGGAAAATGTTCAACTTTAGGCCTACATAAAATTTTTTCTCAAAATGTACAAAAGTTTGGTAATTTAGTTATAAATAGACTGTATACAAATATAAATCAATTTAAAATTTCTTATTTTGAAAACACTAGTTTGTATGTTCCTACTGCAAGACTGCTAACAAAACTAGGCCTAGTTTGAATAGTAATTCAGGAATATATAATATGCATTGCCCAAAAATGAAAAATTATTATAAAAAAGCTGAGAATAAATCAAAGAATTGAACTGTTTACTTGTAAATAATTGTTTTGTAAACATAGTTCACATAGTGTTACTTGAATCACAAAATTTTATCGAACGAATAAACTTCTAAAAATGAAGGGGAAGCTACCGCGCCGCGGTCTGAGTAGACGAGGCTCTCCACGAGAAGCCCGCACGGCGCAGCGCCTCTCTACCGATCTAGAGGACGACCAGCTTTATCTACCTATATATATCAATCAGCGCTGGGAAACACTCTCTTTGCGAGTTTGCACCTCGATCTTTAGGAGAACCAGATAGGCTATTTGGCCGCGTAAAAAAATGTGCAGGATAATATTCTATATATAAATATTTTTAGAAAACACAACAAAAATGTCATTTTAGTAAAAAAAAATACTTCCAGTCATATAATATACTTCCGGTTGTTGGATTTTTTTACTAACGAACACGTGTGTGAGCATATATATACATATATCTATATATATAAAATCCAAATACCACTGACTCACTCATCACGAAATCTGAAAAACCACCGAACGGATTGTCATGCAATTTGGTATGTAGCTTCCTCTAAGGTGCTTGCTAAAAATTGGTTTAAAATAAAAATGGTTTGGGGCGGTCAAAGTTACTAAAAATCTTCATAAGAAATACATAGTATAATATAATTATTGATATATTTTTTTAATATACATTTAACTTTGATTTGTCTATCCGTGCAAAGCAGGATCGGGCCAACTAGTATATGTATATATATATAAATATATTGTTTTATGATACCCAAACCGTGTTCTGGGGACCATGATTGGTGCTCATTAACCGTTCCCGATGTTAGGTTTCGCCATAAGAGCCACTGTAATAGTTCATCTTTACTATGGAAATTCGCAAATAAATTTGTAAACTCTACCTCAGTTCTAAAAGGTCTCTTGGTTTACTGGACTTACTTTTTGAAGTAAGTCATGAATATTATGTTTTGTAAGCTGTATAAAGAAAGTATTAATTTCATATTTACAGTAATAGAAAACCCAAGTTTGTTTAAAAAAACTATTCTTTGAAAAATCGATTTGAAGTTACAGTTACAAGATTATATAAATTAACTTTCCACGTCGACGCGAAATCCCTTTTTATTTGCATTTCTTCAACAACCCTCCGCCGTAGGTATCATATATCAAGGACCAAGGACATGTTACTGATCTATCGATTACCTCCAGGTAACCCGACCTCCTCTCGCCCTCTCTCTCTCTCTCTCATTATACTGGACAACGCAGACGACTTTTCTGTCTGATATCATGTTGCTCCGTCCCTTTTTGTCCTTTTCCCGGAGGTACCTTAAGGGTAGTTTTCCTCATTAGCGGCAAAGTATTGGACTTTTTACACGTGACATGCGATCCGATACCCTTCCATGAACAGTGTCTTTGTGAATACAGTATAATTGAATTTATATTCCTTGTCCGTCGCTATCAGGGGTTGTGTAATTCTTTATTTTTTGGTTTTATTAAGCTGTTAAGGTATTTTTAGAAACTTACCAACTTACTACTCAAAAACTATGAAGAATATTCAATTTGCGGTACATGGACAAGTGGCAAGGTGGGATGATTTCTGTGCTCGCATGGCAACCTGTGTGAAGGAGAGGCTAAAGGCGTTAGCGTAGTCTGCTACAGTTGGAACCTGGTTAATGGTTGTCGAATTGCATGCGTTGTACGCTGCACCTCTTCTTTCCAATTTTGTATTTTTGCTTTTTTTTTGTTAGTGTTAGTGTGAATGACGATTTTATACATGGAGAGGAGACTAGAGCAGTGGTTAACGCGTTTGTATTCTCCTAGTTACTTTCATTCGGTTTACTTCCTGTATACGCTGTTCCATTACAAGTTATAAAATAGTATTTGATTTTTGGAATTCTATATCAAATGCAATAACTCATAAGTCAATAATATGATGAAGGGTTTTGTGATTCTGAAGATATGATGGACATTTTAGCGAATTTTCGTAGGAAAGATTGAAGTGACTCTCATGGTGAGACCTAAGGTCAGGGCTGATCAATGATAACCAGAATGGGTTTTGGGGTGTCATTAAAGATTGTATATATGTGTGTGTTGGTGTGTGTGTGTGTGTGTGTGTGTGTGTTTGTAGGACGTATCACACGGGGAGATTTACAAGTACGCACAACACGTAACGGGGAGGCAAAACTAGATGGGGAGATCCCGTTACGTCCAACCAATATTTTCAGCGTATAAACCGGTTTTTCGGTCTTTAGAGCATATTTCACTACTTTTCTCAAATCCTCCTCGTTTGACATGCTGGGATACAAACACACTATACACTCCTACTTACAATTGGTATTTGTAGGCTGCGCTGCGATCGCTCGTATTCGCACGGCATCCACTCTTAGTCGCATATACGGGGAGTTGACTTCTTTTGTTAATATTTAGACAAAGTCTAGAAGGTTTTTTGCTGTTAGTCGGAAACTCAATATTTGTTTGCTATTGTTTGTAGTTAGAAAGTGATGGTTCAGTCATTTTCCTTCCGTTCAGTAGCTCAGAGCCCTTATTATTAGGAAAGTTTCGTTTTTAACCGTTGTATTCAGTCAATATATTCTTTTTTATATTTTCTTCATATTTGTTTGAATAATTATTATTATATTTCTGTATGATTTTCTTTAATAAATTAATTTTAATTTCATTCATATATATACAGGGGTGCTGAAAAGTCTAGAGACGGTTTAATATTTCGTATTTAAGGGAAATTTGAAGGTAGCTGTGATTGAGGAACCTACTCTATGTAGAAATTCTATTTTGTTAAGATTTCAAAATATTTATCCGCCATCTTGAATACAACTTTAATTTTTTAAATGGGAAGGTGGTCATGTGATACATTATTTCGATGTAGAATTTCAAGAGAAAACCAACGGTGAAACTTGTACATCCATATCTTTAACCGACTAAAAATGGCGGCCAAAAAACCAACAAAGTCGTGTTTTCCGATGTTGTCCTATTTTGCTGTACTATTTTTGTTAAATATTAATTATTATTCTTTTTGGATTTGTAATTAAATAAGCTTTCAAACGATATGCTACACAATGCTATTTGGGAGTATTTAAAATTTTTGAGTTACAGCCATTTAGATTTTTTCAAAATTGATTTCGAGTGGTTCAACCATATTACGTTGTTTTTAAAGCAGCATGACGAAACTATTTTTTGTAGTTCGTGTTGGTCATTGTTTTATATTTTTCTACACACACGATTTTTGTATACAAAACGAATCAAACAAATAATTTGTTGATCACATTCACGGCAGTATGAGCTCATATCCCTTTGCTTTCCCTGCACGGGAAAAAATATTTGTTTTTAATTATAAAAAAAAATACTTAACGTTGCTTCCATTTCTTTTAAATTGAATTATCACTTATCTCTAGTTATTTGGTAAATTATTCTACCGTTTAATAGTTAAATTGTTTAATTCTAAGGCATTTTACATGTTTACTTATTTATTTATAATTAATTCCACCAAGCTTCCTCTTTGCCCTTTCCCATTCTTTTCCTCTTAGCGTCAAGATACGAATTAAGAATTTGGTAATAATAAATTACAATTAATTGCATAAAAAAGTTGAATTTTGTTAATTTACAATCAAAATTCAAATTTCCACCACATGAAATACCAGTACATTTAATTTTTCAAATAGTTTTCTTTTTCCTATAATTTACTAGCTGGCCAGATCCGGCTTTTCACGGATAGATAAATCAAAGTTAAATGTATATTAGCCAAAAATATATATCAATAAATATATTATATTATGTATTTTTTTTTGGGGATTTGCCCCCCTTCCCCCCCCCCCCCCCCGATAAAAATTCGAATTTTTTAAAAACCTTTCTTAGTGATCACCTACGGCCCTTGAGGAAGCTACATACCAAATTTCATTCCAACCGTTCTGTGGTTTTTGAGATTTCGTGATGAGTGAGTCATTGAGTGGTATTTGGATTATATGTATATAGATTGAAGCATATTGCTTATGAATGGAACATATTTTTAAAACTTACTACACTTAATTAATATCCTTTATAATTAATTACTGGTTCTGATAATGTTAAGATTAGTTAAAACTTGTATTCAAGACTATAGGGCTCAATGCTCGCTTCGTTCACCAACCCACGCGGCAACTCACAGCAAAGCATATGCAAACAGATTATTGTTACTTTAATACTTTTACGGGAATGACGATTAAATTTTACAGAGATTTTTTTTTAAATAGTAGAGGGCAATTTTTAAGTTATAAGATATGACCAAAATGGATACGGTCGGTAAAAATCGTATGTGTTGAAAAATATAACCCTATGACCAGCATGACCTACAAAAACATATTTTCGTCATACTGCTTCAAAAATCTCAATAAATCTGAGGTGCTAAAGTAACTCTTTTTGGTCCTAGGACCAAAAAATATCAGCTGGTGTCGAGGACATTAACTATTAATTATACGAAATATTTAACGATAGTAAACAATGGATACAAACAACAGAACTGATACATACTTCAACTGCCTCGCGTTTAATAAGTATATGCCAAAAATGGTTTATAGTTACTGAACATATTTATGCTGACGTGTTTAACTAGTAAAAACGTTGCAGGTGATGATATTCTGAAAATTTACATAATAATTGGAAGAGACTGAAATGAGTTGGAGCAATCAGTAAACCTAAAATTGAAATGCACGTTGATAAGTCTCATGGCTCTAACTTGGCTAATTTTTGAGATACCAACTTGATACTCTGTGTTTAAAGAGTTCAAAATACGGTTTTAATTCCATAACATTGAACATTTTACAAAATAAACCAGCTACATGAATGGACGAGATGACCATTTTCTGTAAACGAAAAACAAATTCATACTTAAGACAGCCCAGATTTCGTCAATATACAATATTTTGTCTTCATTCAATTCGTTTAGTAGATATAAACATAGGCTTCTTTGTTTAATAGGCTTCTGTTGGAACAAAACCTTGCTAAAAGCTTTAGTTTCATAGTCAACTACAAATAATAATTCACCTCCTATGTTAATGCGGTCTCCTGTGTGTTGTGATGGTATTCTTTCAAAAATAATAAAAACTTCTTTTAACATTAGTTTAAAGTATTAAATAAATAATCTGTAATTTGAACAAAAGAAACTTTAACAGTCCAAATATACTTTTATCAAACTCGGATAAAAGCAATTAACTCATATTGATATAAAAAGCCTTGAAGTTTTTTGAAACAGTTTAAAATTTCTAGTTTACATTATTTTTAGTCGATAAATATCAAACGTAAAGGTGGAAAAACATATTTTTAACAATTTCTTAGTAGCAAAGAAGAGGCAAAAATGTTGTTAACTCCGTCGGCTTTTTGATAATGCAATATATTTTTCATGGGTTGACATGTTTATAAAAGAAAAGTGTCTAGTCCAGTAATATTCAAGATATTAACAAATAGACATAGTGCAGGTACTTTGGGAGTGTAATAAATCTATTATGACAGAAACAAATCGGACGGATGAGATACAATGACACCCTTTATCTGCTAAACTTCCCAGAAGTAAACCTAAAGGTGACCTGCAGAACAAAAGGAAACAAACAAAGTCATTTATTTTGAAAAATTTCTAAACCCGATTTGCAGTGATCTGTTCCGTTGTGTAAAAAATAGGGTCTCTGTATTCTTTGTTTTATTTTATTTGCTGAACAAATGTTTGAAACATTATTAATTTGACTCACTAAACAGTTATGATTTTAAAATTTGAAACTTTTGAGAACTATAATTCAAGAATTTAAATTCTAATTTGTGAAGGTTTTTTATTTATTTTTTAATTTGTATAAGTGAAAACCCTGGGTGGTTATCATCGCTATTTGTGAAGTTCTTATTTCACCAAAGTAATACAAAATGTTGCTTGAAATGAAATAATTTTAGACGTAAAAGAGGGTTTAAGTTTGTTTAGCCAATAATTATTAAAATAATTCAAGGGCCATTATAAACCTTGATTATGATTTATAATGAAAACTCTTATATTACTTAGGAAAGGTTATTTATTATCAATAATGATTCATAATAATTAATGTAGTGAACTACACAGGTCTTGCACAAAGTTGCCATCTTGATTGTAGTGGATATTCTAAAGATCCATGTATGTTGTCTATGATCAAGTACATACTATTTTCATGAGGTTTATCTATGTTAATGTAGTTTATAATTTACAACATTACATCAACATCTTTCCTCTCTGATAAAATAAGAGTTCTTAATCTTTACATGATTGACTAATAATGTTAGTTTATGATATGACACTTTTACAAAATAAACTTTACAGTAAGGTAAATAACATTTCTAATAATCAAGTAAATTATTGTTAAAGAAATTAAAGTGGAAAACAAGCAATAATGTTTACTAAAATACAAATTCAATTAAAATGAAACTATTTGATCTGCATATAGTTTGTTTAGGATTGTTAACTTGTCGTCATTTTTAATAATGTAACCATACATTTGTTTAATTACATTATTTTTTTTTAAATCTAGTTTTTCTTCAAAACTTCTGTTACTAAAACTTCTGTTACTAACAGTATTAATTTTCCCATTAGAACAAGTATTTTATTGAGAATATTTCCAGTTGGAAAATATATAATTAATTTTAAAAAAAATTATATTTTTTACCATTTTCATCTTTTATGACATAAATTGTTTCTTTACTTATAAATTTCCCAGGAGTTCAAGAAAGTTCTAAAGGTTTTTTTTAAGTACAGTAACATTATTGTCATTGACATTTATATTTGGTAAAGGCTTGGCTGGGTTATTATAATACTTTTGTATAGCTTTTTTGCTTCTTTTTCTTAGTGCTAATAATTTTGGTTTGACTAATTTTGACTTAATATAACTACTATTATGTGGTAAAAAGGTATTTAGATTTCGAGAAAACAATAAATTTGCTGGTGAAGGCAATTGAAGGTTTTGCAGTATTTCTATAACACAATAAAGATAAATATGGATCTGTCTTATCATAATCACATTTTTTTAAGTAGCTATTTAACAGCTGCTAATGCTTAGCCATTTGATGTGAATGTTTTGGGCTTATTATTATATGTTTGTATTCATAATCAGTTACATTTTCTTTAAATAAATTAGCAGTAGATTGAGATAAAGCATCAGTAACTAATGATTAAGGAATGCCATGCCTTGCAAAAATGTATTAAAACTTTTTTATTACA
>JAGFPH010000133.1:917147-975666 GCA_018207615.1 Philaenus spumarius
TTCAGTACGGATAGTAGCTGGCTTGTGACCCCAACACCCTCCTCCACTGAAAGTCCCTCCATGACGACTTGCGAACCGTTTCATGCATGGTTAATTTACCTATAGGCTAGTTATTAATTAGCATCTTTCATGGTGCTATCCACTAGTTTGTGTTGTTGTTGAAGTATTTCAAGATTTTATTTTAATTTTAGTTTATTTAATAGATTTCAAGTTAATTTAGCCTGTTTATTTAATATTATGTTTTTAATTATAGTAGAGATCGATTATCCGAACTAATAGCGATTTAGTGGTGTTCGAATTATCAAACGGTGTACAAAATGCCCATATTTTACAATACATTTCTTGCCAGACTATTGAAAACAGTCTGCTTAAGAATAGGGTCAAATTTTAAATTAGTAAGGTAGTTAGAAATTATTATTAAAGCAGTACCGTGTGAAGGCTTTAATCTAGTGCGCTTGCGCTTCAATTTGCGAATGAAGTACGTGTACTGAATTTTTGAGTTTGAATAATCGACGTTTGGGATAGTTGCTCTACTGCGCTTTTATTTTAAGTCGAATTTTCATAGGAAAGATGAGTTATGCAGACTCTTATGGTGAGCCCTAATGTCGGGAGTGGTGAATGAGCACCGATCATGGTACCCGGAGTTCGTTTTAGGATGCCATTAAAATTTGTAGATATATAAATATATATATGTGTAGACTATATGTGTTCGCACTCTAACTTCTGCTTTTTTGGTGCATATTTCATACAAACGTTCGTCTTTTTGAAGTCGTTCGGACGAGTTCGTTACCCAAAAAATCCAACACAGGAAGCACGTATTTTGACCAAAAATAAAAGTTGTTTGATATTTTTCGTACTAGAACAAAAGTTTTTGTAGTCTAACGGAAAAAAATAAATATATGAAATTATTAAGCACATTTTGTTTTTTATTCGACCTTACAGCCCGTTTGCTTCACCCAAACTCGATCAAAACATAAAAGTACCTGGTTTAAAACTAATTTGGGGCGGCTTCTGATCCGACGCCAGGGATACAAACTCGCGGTGGGAGTTTTTCCCCTGTGAGCGGAACGAAGCAGTCCGTGAGCTGACTCTGTTTCTGAGGTGCAAAAAAATCCTACTAATATATTTCGTACACGCAGCAGCGTCTTCGAGAGTAGACCAATTTTTCAAATATAGTTGCTTGAAATCCTAAAACATATTAACTTAATAATTTTAGAAATTCGGTCAAATCACGCCAGCGATTCACGATCCAATTATTTTTATATTTATTACTTTGACTAAAACAAATCTATTTTACTCAATTTGTCAAAATAGGTTTGCTAGTTTAAGAGACGTGACTGTAGCATAGAGTTCACATAGACGGCCAAAACTAACTGCACGACCATTCCTTTGACATCCTGTTGGTTGCAGTGGTAATAGTTCTCGCCTATCAGGAGTTTGATCACCACGGGGGTCAAGAAAAAACACGCAAAAAGTCATCAGAAAATATTTCCACTCGCGACAAACCGTGAGAAATAAACGCAAATAATCGCGCATTGTGTGATTGCGGCTGCGGCTGGTACGCAACCCGACCCGTCTGTAATACAAGCTCTGTTGTTTTAAAACTTGGACTCTCACAATTCGGTTTAGAATCTCAACTTAATTTGAAATCCGATTCCACTCTCCCCCTCCCCTCTGACTATGTTTGGAATGGTTGATGGATTGGACTAGCTAAGGGGAAGACTACTCCGGTTACAAGGTTTATGGTTTCTAGCTTTCAATAAAGTGGCTTGGACTCTATTCTGCACGGATCGGATGTCTTGCAGACTCTAAACTAATTGCATACTCTAGCTACAACACTGCTAGTGGATACGGTTACAAATATATTGCGGGTTTTTATTACACTTTTAATTAAGCAACTTAAACGCACAAGGACATTTTCTCCGCGTTGACAGATTTTGTGAGTTGGTTTACAGCGTTATATTTTTATACAATTCACTCGCTTTGCACAGCAAACACTCATTGAGTGTAAACTAATATCATTCTAGGATTGATTTGAGTGTAATAACGTATTACTGTATTATGTTTTCTAGTTTGATATTGAAGCATTGATATTTTTAAACGCAGATACTAAATATCCATGTTTTATTTGTTAGATGTTTATTGTAACTAAACGGTATATACTTTATAAACTTAGATTGACTTAGGAAGTTAGATTGACATAGAAAATTAGATTGATTTAGGAACTTAGATTATTGGTTTAGAAACTTACTTTACTTAGAAACCTGAATGGACTTAGAAACTTGGATTGACTTAGAAACTTAGTTTACTTAGAAATCCATATTGATTTAGATTCCTAGTTTACTTAGAAACATAGTTTTAATAAGAAACTTATATTGAGTGAAATTTTTATAAACGTTTCACTTATTCTGTAGTTTTCCCACATTGGTCAGCTAGAATCGTGAAATCTGGTATGCTTATGATGATTATACCTGCATAATTTGCATCTTTCACATAAACCAATCGCTCTAAGGTAAGGAATAAACGATGGAGATACGACAAAAGGCCATAGAACCGAAGTTGTAGATCTTACCTATACCAATAGCTCCAAGGTAAGGCATAACCGATAGAGATACCGATATGGGTCTAATTTTCATGAGACCCAAGTTGTAGATCTCACCAAATCCGTTTGGATCGCTGCAGTCTTTTTATGGCCTTATAGTTTAGCCACAATATAAATCCACAAACTGTCCGCATTGACTTTAAATTTGCGTCCACCGTTTAAAATTTTTAAATGTTTAATTATTTACTTTTTCCAAATTTTTTCATCGGTTACAGGATACAAGCTATAAATTTGTCAAATTTTTAATATCTAGGTCGTCTAGAAGTAGGTTAGAATGTGTATAGATGAATGAGTCTGACAGAAAATTTAATTTAGGGTTATTTTTTTAATGTTTACACATTTTTTATTTTCCATACATGTGTCAGCTACAATTATCAAATTTGGCACCTGTATGAGAGTTCGAAATGCCAATATACCTGCCAGATTTGATGATTCTGTCCTAAAGGCGAACAAATTTAATAATGTGTGGAAAATCTAAAGAATTTACATAAAATTAAAAAATCTAGTCTATCTAAAGCATAACAAAGATATACAAAAAGCATTGTTCAAAACTTTGAAACAATTGAGGTTTGTAAATCTTTCAAACCTCGATACGGTTAGTGTAAATCCGTTTTTGTTGTTGTTGTATAACTAACGTTTAGCCTACAAAAGGTCTCTAGGCCTAGGTTTTTAAACATAAATTTAAAAATGTTGTTATTTTAATTTTCTTAAGTTTTAAAATAAACTGATATTTATTAATACATCATAAATAATTTTTAGTCAGCAAAAATAGGTTAACTTTGTAGGCTAGACTAATTTACAAAACTAAAAAATTCAGCTTGAGAGTTTAAGAGGTTTATTGAAAAGTGTATCAAAAGTGTGAAAAGTGTATCGTTGTGTCAGAAAATGTGATTTTTCGATAGAGCAAACAATCTTTACGTCCGATTTGGTACACACGTTAGTTTTCTAAGTAACTCAGTCGAGTTCGTTAGCCAAAATGTCCAACGTTTTTTGACTGGAAAGAACAATATTTTTTTAGATATTTCTTACTATAATTTTTGGGGGTTTTATGTACAAAAATAAATAAAGGAGTTTATTTTGCACATCTTGTTTTTTTACACGACCTTATAGCCCGTCTGGTTCAACCAAAATCGATTAAAACGTAAAATACCATAAAAGTACCCGGTTCAAATGGCCCGGTGGGGCGCGGCGAGTAAAGGGAAGCAGTCCATAATCCGTGGTGCTAGGTCGAGGTGCAAACTCACAAAGCGCAGACCAAAATCCGAAGCAGCTAGTTTGTCGTGCAAACGAATTAGCGCGTGTGACATGGCTGGAGGCTGAGTACAAATAAATTCTACTAACAAATTTCGTACGCTGAGGCATCTATTTAGCGCCTTCTTGAGTAGACTATAATTTCCCAAATAGTTTTTTGAAACTCTAAAACATATAAAATTAAATTCTTAAAACTTTTTAAATTCGCCTAATTCACGTCAGCAGCTCATCTTTGTGATCGAAATATTATATTTTTATAACAGGTAGACAAGAGTATCTTCAAATCATATAAGGGTTCCGTTTTTTTATTTTAAGGCATTTAACCCTACAAATAATTCAGTTTATTAGAAGATATCAGAGTTCGAAAATTCATTAGTCATAGCTCGCTCCACAAAAAATAATAGTAAAATATTTTCTAGTTTTAATGATTTTTTTGTACTATCACATAGTAGTAAATCCGCTTTTCCCCTTCATCCGATCCGGATTGAATGGTAAAATTTTCATTTCTTACTCGCATTCCTACTCCTACCAAATAATTGACCTTTCGTCAATATGTCGGGCAAAGGTGTAGAAACCTCTTGCGTCAGAGGACGCGGGTCGCCAAGACGTTTGGCAGACGCTCAACTCTGCGCATGTGAAAATTAATTGTTTTATAATTGAAATATAAAACGTTTATTACAGCTATTTCAAAACTAACTCACCGATGATACATTCAAAACATAAGTAGTGTTTAATGAGGGGTAATAATACTCTGAAAATAATAACGGACTAATGGAGCACAATTAAAAGCATGCTTAACTTGTAGAGCATACAAAGGTATCAGCCAGCCAGTGCTGCCAACGTCTAAGCACGCATAGTAAACCGTGATGAAATATGAGGGTAATATAAACATAATTCGTTTTTAACAATGGAGGTCTTATTTGTTATATCCGCCATATGCGTACGACATTAAAATTTGCAGAAAGCTCCAAAGTACAGATAGCAGATAACAAAATTTGCCCCGTTGTTTTACTGTTTTTATATGGTTCGACTGAAAAGTATGTATTAAGATGGTAACGAAATAAAGCTGCAGTAGCACCGCGGTAGTGAGTTTATCATAACTAATCACCCGTCACTACGAGTTGCGGAGATTGGAATAGTTCCCAAATGCAGGCCTATTAAATGTAAAATTCCAGACGCGATATGGAAAGTAAAAAATATATTCTACATTTCATTAATGTATTCTGTATTTCATATAATAAACTAGTGCCATATCTACTACATATCAATAATATGTTTACGAACTGAAACCTACCGTGACTAGAGACTGTAAGTTAGTTCAGGCTATTTTATTAGAGTTGCAATTCTTTTTAACAAAACGACGTAATTAGTAATAGTATTACAAGAAATTACCTTATCAATAAGTTGTTATTTTGACTTAATATTTAGTCTTAAATTATACGATTTATGTGATATGAAACATTAATTGAAGCAGGTAGAGATCCAGGTACAAGCGTAAAGGGGAAGCAAACAGTCCGGCTGTAAATCGGAAAAAGCCCAGACTCTTTGTCCGCCTTAACGAAATATTATTTGCGGTCGACCCTTCATTGGAGCGCACCAGAACTCTCTGTCCTACAATCGAGTCCTAGCTATAAGAATTGAACATATATTGATTTAACTCGCCACCTTCTTTTGTGACGACTACTCGAAGATTATGACACGGCTTTAGGTAACGACATGCAAATTTCAGAGATAATAGATTCTATAGTAATAGCTGTGATTTGAGTACCTTCATCAGTTTCATTATCCTGACTAATGTGCGAGGATCTGTTAAAATTCGCCCAATGGTCTGGAAAATGTTGGTCAACTCTTGTTAGCCCAGTATATAGAGGATCCAAAAAGTAGTTCAGCTTACATTAATTGCGGCAAAAGATTTTTCTTCTAGGATCGTTTGGTATGGTGGGGGTATGCCAAATCTAATTTTGCGACCTCGAAAGTGAGGGACAACTTTTGGGGGGCAAAAAACCTATGACTAAACAAGTTGTACAAAAAGACAAACTTTAACAAAATATTACAATAAGATGTAATTAGGTGTATGATGAAAAATAGAAAACTAATAACTTATAGTGTCCCTGTAAATAAAGCAATACCTAAAATTGCTTATAACTGGAATACAACAAATAAAAACACTTATATCTACATACATAAACAAAATATAATTTATAACTTACAAAAAAAAACATTAAAATTTGCATTCAAAAACATATACAAAACATTAATTCACAAAAACATACGCACTTCATCACGCATAACCGCAAATAAAAAACAGACAACAAAAGGCACCTCTAAGACTAGACTTTTGTAGAGGATTACCGAAAACAAAACAAAAATAATGAATAAAAATAGTTAACAGAATCCGCGTGAACATATTACTTAAAATATTAGTGAAGATCACAAAATTTAAAACATGTATAGGCCTACATATATCAAGAGATGGACTTGATTAGGCCTATATCATAATTTCTAATAGGAAATCAACCTCTGGCAGTTCAAGAAACCACTTTCTTAATTTTTTTTTAAACTATTAAAACTGTACCCTATTTAATATAATTTGGTAACTGATTAAATGTTCTGGATGCGATGAACTCAAAAGTTTTAGTAAAAAAAGTAAAATTTGGTTTTGTAATCTTTAAATTTGTCTAATTTCTAAATGTTGTCTTATAATCATTAACCCAGCTTGGAATATTACCATTTCTTATATAAAACAGCTCCATTACCTTATAAATACTGTAAACATATACTTTATTGACAATATCCCGAATTCCACAAAAAGAGGGAATGTTCAGTTTTTTACTCTCGCTTTATAACTCAAACAATTCTCTTTTGATAAAATAATAATTGTTGTGTATTATACAAAATACACTTGTCGTATAATTTGGGGACAAACATCCTTTAACATGCACCGGTACATCCCTTTTTGCACCCGCAGAACACTAAGCTCTTGGGGAGCAGGTTCTTTCATTATAAGAATGGAGGTGAGTCGGATGCTGTCCCGACTCCAACCCCGTTCAAGAGGGTCTAACGTGTTTCCCATCCACCACTGAACCTGGAGGAATGCTTTGTAGTGCAGGTCCGCAACGTCGAGTGTTGGAGGAAGTCGGGGCAAGATGAACTTCGCCTTCGTTGACATCTTCACAAAGAGATAATACCTCAGATGCTGCGGATGGTCGTTCTTCCGGTACCATAAATTGCCATCATGATCTTCTCCCCAGCTCTGCTGATGTCTGCTGAAGTTGCAGATGTCTTGTAGAACACCACAGCAGCTTTGAACTCATGGATTGATACTCTACAACTTTTAGGGAGGTGGGAGGGGGGGTATTGATAAAATTTGATTACTAATTATTTACCTTAAGTCCGTCTTGTGACTCCTTGTGGTTTAGTTTAAGACGGCATGTTTTGGAGCCGTAACTCCATCATCTGGTCATCCCTCTGGTGAGTTCGTCGAACATTAAAAACATTAAAATTTTATAAACACACACATTTACACACGCACACTAACACACAAACACAGTTCGTCACACGAATAAATACAAGAAATAAGCCGCATCTCAACGTCCGGTCAGTATAATGCAGTGCAGCCTACTAATGTTCGACGAACTCACCAGAGGGATGACCAGGTGATGGAGTTACGGCTCCGAAACATGTCGTCTTAAACTAAACGACAAGGAGTCACAAGACGGACTTAAGGTAAATAATTAGTAATAATTATCTGTGACTCGGACCATGATCATGCAATAAAATTTGATGTTGGAAAGTTACAGCACATTAAAAGTGGGTAAAACACAGTTTTTGGCAAAGTTGGAAAAATTTGCTGTTTTTTGGATCAACATAAAAATCGAACTACTAAACCAATATTGCACTTTTCTTATCGACACGAAATTTTGTCTTCTTTAATTAATTTACTAAAATACTATTGTTTACAAATTATGGACCGTTTTCGAGTTATAAGCAAAGAACTGCAAAACGTCTGAAAATTTCGAGGTTTTTTGCCCCCCAAAAGTTGTCCCTCACTTTCGAGGTCGCAAAATTAGATTTGGCATACCCCCACCATACCAAACGATCCTAGAAGAAAAATCTTTTGCCGCAAGCAAAAAACCTTAATCTTTAACCTTTATCTTTTTAATGTAAGCTGAAATCCCCCTATATACTGGGCTATGTTGAAAGAATCAATTGACAAGTAAGGGAACAATGTTTGAATGTTATGAAACATGTCTCATCTGGAGGAAGTGCAAGTCGATGCGCGTTGGAATCTGTCCAAGACCATTTCGATATTTATAGTGATTGTAACAGAACAGAGTGACTTTATGAGACGAATCCTGGTGACGTGCCGTATCCGGCAACAGATAGGCTACAATGGACCACACAGAATCACTTTAATGTATTTTATCTGTAACTTCATCGTCTTGGCCGTTTTACTCGGCTCACAAATAGATTTGCAATATCTGATTTGCATTTCGCGATTACTATCTGTAGGGGAAAATGTTCTTTGTACTGCATCTGTTGGAAATGTAGACAGTTTTTTTTAAAGATATCTGTGTTTTAAAAATAGACTACTTGAAGAACTCTGTTCTTGATCCTCGCAGAGTTAGAAATGTCAACAAGATATATGCACTATTTAAATAGTTATTACGGCATTAAAAACGCTAGATGTAGCAGTCGATATTTCCTGTGTTATTACTCGTGCACACTATTATTTAAAACTACAGAATGTATCCCATTCCAGTAAAGTATACACTTTTACATATTTTCTTGTCTAGGAAAGCACAGATAATATTGTTTTGTAGTTGAAATTGTTTTTACATTTTCTCATAACAAAAAGTGTTTTGTGTTGCAAATGAAAAACAATTCGATCACGCAGCTGAACCGTTGAACGAGTTGAACGACAAAATTAAGTTTATTTATTTTAAGGTTTCAACCAACTATTTGGGAAATTGATTTAGTCACGAAGGCGCTGAATATCTGCCAGGGTGTAGGCCTACTGAATATATTAGTAGAATTTGTTTGCACCTCAGCTTCCGGTTCTTGGATTTTTGGCTAACGAACTCGTCCGAGCCACTTACTAGACCAACATGTGTACCAAATTTGGACCAATCGGACTAAAATGTGGCTATATATAAAATTAATGACACCTCATAACGTGATCTGGGGATTATGGCTCATTGACCACTCCCGATCTTAGCTCTCACCATAAGAATCACTGCAATAGCTCAATATTTCCTATGGGAATTCGTTAATTAGACTCCATTAGTAAACAAGTGCGAACAGATGAAGACATGAAACTGTTCCCTTATAGTAGGAGGATTTGGTGTTTGGTGGACTTAGCTCATCCTGGCTACAGCTATTAATTGTATTCTAGTCTCGCTCCAGCCTCTTACTAATACAATAGCATTCGACCAGCCTTCTCAAGGTCGACTTCACTTATTTAGTTCGATGCACTTACTCGAGGTGCGAGGTGTATTGCACACCCTTAATAACAGGCAATAACTTGGAAATGCGTATTTTTAACAATCATCATCTAACTTTCCAGCTTCAAAAGTCTCAATACTAAGTGCTGATTGCTGGAACTATATCTGACATCAAACATATTATAAATAGCAGACTTCTTATCAACCTGTATATTAGCGGAGGCGAATGTTATATTTGGCGG
This sequence comes from Philaenus spumarius, assembly GCA_018207615.1. Lineage (NCBI taxonomy): Eukaryota > Metazoa > Arthropoda > Insecta > Hemiptera > Aphrophoridae > Philaenus > Philaenus spumarius. The sequence continues at coordinate 926,687 of JAGFPH010000133.1, forward strand.
ATCCCAACAATCCCAACTCCATTCACTGTTTTCTTCTTTCATAATTAATGGAACTTGTTACTATTTGTCTAGGCTACAGCTATATTATTAGATCGCCAAGCTGGTATTTTAGCCAAAATAAATCGATTACACATGCTGACTGTGGAGAGTGCAGAGCCAACACTGACGTTTCTATTGGCTCGAGTTTGCCAAAACTCTAATCACATTGTAAATTTCTCCCTCTCCGAGACTGAATCTAAAAGTAAATTGTTTAAGTAAGCTGAGTTATTCCAATGTTATAATTCTGTGAAAACATTTCATTGGTTATGCCGCATCGGGGATATAAACATTTCAGTATGCAGTATAAAACAGTTAAAAAAAACAGAATTTTGTAATTTTGAGCTAGACGGGTGAGAAGTGGATGAGCTGTACACTACTAGGATTGAGTTTGTGTGCGTTTCATTCTTCCCCTGGCAAATATAGGGCAGCTTCATAGTGACAGTAACTAGAGTGTTACAGACATATAGTCCAGTCAAATTATACCAAAAAAGCTGCTTACCTTACAAAAGGTCCAGTAGTATTTTTTAAACTTGTATGTATAGGTAGGAAGTGTTCGAGAAAAAAAATGTAAACTCTGAAACCCTTTTGTTACTTTTGTTTTTTATAAAGAAAACCAAACAATTTTGAAGAAGAAGTAAAAACATATATTCTTTCAAAATATACCAGGAAAAATTTGAAACAGATTATTTCTGTTGACTTTAGAATTTTTGCTGAACATATAAGTATTAGATAAACTTGTGAATTGAACTTTGAGCCACAGTTTGAATTGACTTTTTGGATGGCATGCTGTATTGTGTAAATACATTATGTTGTCTAACCGCGTTTTGACTTCTCCATTTTTAGTGAGAGATAAAATTTATTGACGTTGTTTTTGTTGCTATTTGAAATTAAATCCTATTAGTTAGATAGGCTTAAAGTATGGCTAAACGCGAGAATTATTTTACGAAAACACCACCAACCCTGCTCTATTGAAAGTAATATTACCTACGACAGAAACATAAAATAATTTGACTTTAATTTTACTGACCATAGCTTGGCCAAAAACAGGTGAATTGGAAATTTTCAACCGAGTCAGGGTGAGGGGGGCTCTAAAAGTTGGGATGCTAATGGGATAACATTTTTAATTTAATGTTGACGGCAAGAAATGAAGCTCACTCAAGAAATAGCTTGGTCGGAAAAAGGCGGTTTTAAGATTTTCAACCATTTTGGGAAAAAAAGGTCCATCTTTGAGAGGCTGTAGCGCTCTCACTATTGGTCGTAGAAAAAAAACTTTGTATATAAAAGTTGCAGGAAATTTAATGTTCTACATGTTTTGTATTTAAAGGGGTGTCCTCTAAAACCACTCGTTTTGGAGATATTTAGAAAAAAACTTAAAAACATGCCAAAACTTCGCGGTTTTCGGGCTGCCAAAAATTGTGCCGAGGGTTTCAGAATTTAATTTTTTCTTCTCGAACACTTCCTACCTATGTACAAGTTTAAAAAATAATAATTACTACTGGAAACTTTGTAAGGTAAAATTCTAATTTGACTGGTTTAATAGCCCTGACTGTAAACGTAATAAAATGTGCATGCGAGACAATGTATGTGAGTTTGTGAGTATGTGTTATTAATCACAGCTTTCTCTCACACATTCAAAATTAACGGATATATTATTCACTAGTATTACTACTCGAACAGCAAGTTGATATGATAACCACTAAAGTGCAGGTTAAACACTGGAGTATTAACACAAAATCGGGGCGTAGGCTACATGCTTCTACAATAAAACAGATATCCACATTCGGACTGTCTCAACCTTTAAAACTACATATTCTGAATAATGTTCTGATCATTATTACTACAGTAATATTGTTACGCGTTTAACATAAATTCACGCGTTGTGGGAGTTGAAATTCAAGACGGTGGCTGCGTCTGCAGAGCCTTAAAAATCAAACTAGTTTCAACGACAAAGTAGTCATCTTCAGTGATATACATGAGCTACAACTAACAACTTATAACTATTATAATAAGTTTTTAGATAATAAATTATAAAAAATTTAGAAACGAGTTGAACTAAGTAAGACACAAATTCGGAAGAATATTTTGCTGAAGTGCTTTTGGAAATCTATATAATATATAATCGGCTTTGCCCTGACTGTATGGCTTACTGAGCAAAAACTACTTGAAATACAATTTTACGAAAATTCAAAGGTATATTCTTATCGTGTCATAGACGCACACTAAGAAAGTATTTTGCAAAATTTGTATTTTAAAGAGTAAAAATAGTGAACGTTTGGGGGTTCACTCCCAGCCCTATAAACAGATAAAACAGCTGATTTGGATCAAAAGCTCAGCAACACATGTCTGTTTACATTCATTACCATAGCAGCCAACTTTGAAAATTTAAAATCAGCTTATTGTTCTTCATAACCATCAGCTTTTTTATGTTACATTAACACAGTAATAGCAAACTCAAACAAGAAGCAACGTAAAATGCTTACTGCATTATAATTCAATTCAAACATCTGTTGTTACATATTATAAATAAAACATCTGATTTGGAACAAAAACTTAACATAATTATTTCAGGTTTGGCCTACGATGAACCAAAACACGATTATTTGCAAACAATTTGGCAAATTTAGAATCAGGTAATTATTTCTCAACTAACATTATTTTAGATAGATAAAAGCAAACAAAAGGCTTACTTGTATTACAAGCCAAACCTGGTGTTACATATTATATTATTTGCTTTGGTTGGTAATTTGTTTGAAATGTTGATGATTGGTTACTTAAATATCAATGGTGAAATTACAACGCATGACGCAATTCGAATTATTGGGGATGGTCGTGTCTATTTTGATCTCTGTTTCACATTAGCTATGTACTATGGTCCCCGCTCAATCGTCATTTCAGAGTATACAATAATCTGTTTGCATTATTAGATTCGCCATGGGTCGCCGCCGTGTTGGTGAGCCAAGCAAGCATAGTCCTCTAGTCAAACCATAACTGTTCAGCTAACAATGCATTTATTGGAAACAATACAGAGATAAAACAATGCAAAAATTTGAGTTTTTAAGTAACCATTGCTTTTTGCGTACTGAACTCCGAAATTGTTTTACTTCTACAGATCCCGATATTTCAGTAACCCCCTCACTCTACCAGTTTGAAAATGTACTATATCTACGTAGGGTCAGGCCTGGCAATCGATGAAAGCACCCAGTTAAGTTTAAGGGTATTGTATTACAATGTATATTATACCCTTGGTCGTCTACATCTGCTGCTTCTCCAGTTACCATGGTAACCAGACTCGTGAGTGTAAGTTAACACTACCTGGTGGTCGGCTTTCGTTACATCTTTACAACAGTTGATACCCGAACGGGCGACTTCGACATATTTCGTAACAGTTTGGCCCTCAGGACTGCTTAAACTGAAACACGTTTTATACTTTTATACTCATCTTAAAGAATGTGTGGGCGAAGATGTTTTATGTTATGTTGTGCTTTTTACAATGTGTTCATCCCGCTATTACGGAGTTTGACGTCTGTCGCAGTCCCAAGTCAATCATCGAGTGCAGTATGCAGTTTACGTTCTTCAGGAAAACGTAATATGTTGTAAAATATCAGACCGGAGTAATTAAATGATTTGAACACGCAGCTGAACCGCTGACGTGAGTTGAGCGAATTTTCAAAATTACATTTATATGTTTTAGGGTTTCAAACAACTATTTGGGAAATTAGTCCATTCACAAAATCACTGAATACCTGCCTCCGTGTACAAAATACATAAGTAGAATTTGTTTGCATCTCTGCCTTTAGCCCTGGTTCACGCGTAGTTTTATTCAGCTCGCAGCGGAAAACTGGCTTTGCGAGTTTGCACCTTGACCTTGCGACCTCGGATTATGGACTGCTTTGCTACGCTCGCAGCGAACAAATTCGATCAGAAACTGCCCCAAGATAAAATCCCCACGTGGCTATTAACAGGGTACTTAAATGGTATTTTACGTTTTGATCGATTATGGGTGAACCAGACTGGGTATTTAAGGTCATGTGAAAAATCAAAATATGCAGAATAATTGTCTATAATTATGGTTACTTCCAGTCAAAAAACGAGCTTCCTGTTAGTTTTTTGTCCAAGCGACAGAAAAGCAACTTGTGTACCAAATTTGGACCAAAACGGACGGAAAATGCGGCCGTTAGAGTGCGAACATATTTACACACATAGCATTTTTTTAAACAACCGGAAGCACATTTTTTGACCGGAAGTGATTTTTTTAGATTTTCCGTAATAGAATGTAACGTTTTTGAGGTTTTATCTAAAAAAATATATATATAGAATATTATTCTGCACGCTTTTTTACACGATCTTATATCTCGTATGGGTTCCCCAAAATCGCTCAAAACGTAAAATACAATAAACGTAAAATAAGACGGCAGTTTCGGCTATTCAGCCATTCTCAAGTTTCTCTTCAAATTTCCCTTCGTCATATTACACATGCACTTTCACATAGTTACACATATATACATACACAAAAAACACTTAGACCTACACGCCCGTATAATTTAAAATAAACCTATTGACTCATGGAATCGACTACATTCGTGTGTACATTATGTGTACCTATGTGTAAGTGTTTATGTAATATTACGAAAGGTAACCTGAAAAGAAATTTGAGAACGGCTGAATAGGCGAAGGGACCGAAAAAACGGAATATTGAAGATGGTAAGACTTATATCTTCTTGATGTATAATAATACTGTATTTTATTTAAATAACACATTTTAACAAATAGGCCTACACTTAGTAGTTCTTATAGTTGTACACATTAACTGAGATAAAAAAATACCCTCAGCAAATATAGAAAGGTATAGATAAAATCTGTTGTTTTTAAATAGTATTTTTATAAATTATATAAATTCTGATATATTTTGTAAGTTTGTAAATGATAATATACTCGGTCGTAAAATATTGCCTGTCACTATAGAGAATTGTGACTGCCACGATCAAGGTTAGGAAAGACTTTCGCGAAAACTATAGTGTAAATGTAACATTGAATTACCACTGGAAAGTGGTAAGACATGCGTGTACATGTTACTTGGTTATATATAGCACTTCCACCTGTTCCTAATTAACATGTCGCGTACGCAGTAACGGTTGGTGTATTGCATGCACCTTCTTGCAACTTGTCAGGTCAATTTCGATTTACATTAAACAGATAGCGCTGCAGTAACTACTAACTTAATTAAGTAATCTCTTTATATTAAACGATCATACGTAAAATAGGAACAGAATACCTTCTAAAATTCTCATAAGATATAGCAGAAACAATATTTTGTCAAATAGTATGGGATGTTTCAAAATTAACATCGAGGTTTTAAAGCTTTGTAGTATTTATTACATTTAACTTACAGTTTTAAATAATACATCAAATGAAAGAGCAACTCAAACAGTGCGCAGGCACTGTTTCCTCTATCTTCCGTTAGAAAGCGATAGTAGCAAAGATGGTGACTACTGAACAGAAAGCTTTTTGTGTTTTACATTTTGCAATGATTGAATCTGTAGTTACCGTGCAACGTGCGTTGTGTATTTTTAAATGTCATCCTTCAAGTGATAACAACATCTCAGCTGTCTTTATAGAGGGAAGAGGCAGGGATGACCAAGACGACCAAGAGTGACTGAAGAACGTGTTGAACGAGGGAGAGAGTCCTTCACGCGTGTGCCTTAAAGAAATCAGTTCGGAAGGCTAGTCATGAATTAGCAATTCCAGTGTGTAGATAGTTTTAAGGAGACGCTTACAACTACGCTGTTATCGTTTGCTGTTGTTACAAGCTCTAAAGCCTACAGACTGCGGTTTACATGCCAACTTTGCAAACGATATGTTGCTGCATGACGATAAAGATTTTCTGGATCGTGTCGTCTTCAGTGAACACTGATAATGTGCGCATCTGGGGATCAGCAAATTGCCATGAGATGGTACAGTTGCATACTATCCTAAATTGTATGTTTTTTGTGTCATATCCTGGCGGAAAGTTCATGGGCCTTTCTTTTTTGCTAAAACAACTGTAACTAGTATTTCTTATCTTGATGCGCTACTGTGGATCTTTCTTCAATTGGAAAACCCTGAACCACAGAATTTTATTTGGCAGCAAGATGGTGCGCCGCCTCACTGGTATAACTAAGTATGCGGATTGGTTAAATGACGCGCCCTGTGATAAATGGTGCTCACATTGCACACTTGTAGGTTAAACTGTTTAAGTTGCTCTTTCTTTGATGTATTATTTATAATTGTAAGTTAAATGTAATAAATACAACAAAGCCTTAAAACCCCGATATTCATTCTGAAACACCCAGTATTAGAGATGAAACTGTTTTCAGCTTGTTTCACTTTGTCCTCTATAGACCCTATGCCTTGCAAAAGTTTTGAACTTGTATATTATTAACTTGCACCTACTTGCCTTCTACTTACTAAAAACATGATGGTCCTCCCGATTCAGACTCACCTGTGAAGTATTTAATTCCACTTCATGTTTTGGATGGATTTTGATGAAACGATTTTTTCAGTTTTTTTGTTTGAATTTGGATGAAAGTGTATTGTGAGAGTGAGAAATGGGTTTTTCTTCTTTAGGAGTGAAAACTAACCATACATTGCATTTAAAGTACAATTCATAAAATAAATTGAGATGAATTTTCAAGGAGTGGAAATATTAGGTAAAAATTTATTTAACAAAAGTGCATAAAAAAGAACAATAGAAAGCAGAGAATGTCATCCGAATTTCGTGATCAGCGACCAAAATCATTCTGGAGCGCGTTCCCGAGATATAACCGCGCGTTTTGAATAGGCTGTTACTTATATGGGCGTTATTTGATCTTACCACAAACGTCTGGGTATGTTTTGTATGGTAAGTGTTAAGCTCAATGTATTTTTAGCGAACTTCCATAGGAAAGATAAGCTTTTGCAGTGATTCTTATGGTGAGGCCCAAGGTGGTGAGTATTTAATGAAGGTCGATCATGGTCCCCAGGACACATTTTGGGGTGTCATTAAAAATGTGAATATATATGTATATAAAATTGGTATATAAATAATGTATTTGTAAATATGTGTTCACACTCTGACAGCCTATTTGTACGTCCGATTTAGTTCAAATTTGATACACCCGTTGGTTTTCTATGTCATTCGGACGAGTTTGTTAGCCAAAAAATCCATCAACCGGAAGCATGTTGTTTGACCGGAAGTAGACATTTTTCGTAATAGAACGAAACTTGTTTGAGGGTTTATCTAAGAAAATAAATATAGGGGATTATTCTGCACATTTAGTTTTTTTACACAACCTTATAAAAAATCTAAAGCCTTCTGGTTTAGCAAAAATCTAAAGCCTTCTGGATTAGGTCTAAAGCCTTTAGGTTCTAGGTTTATTTGATCGACCAGAACATGTAAAATATCATAAAAGTACCTTGTTCAAATACACGTACGGGATTTTTCCGAGGGGCAGCTTCGAAAAGAGGCCGACGGCCGGGAAGCCTGTTTGTTCGCAGCACGCAAATGAAGCAGTCCTTAATCCGAGGCCGCAAGGTGAGTTGCTAACTTACAAAGCGAGTTTTACGGCGAGCGGAACGAAGTAGCGCATGAACGGGGCTGGACGCTCAGGTGCAAACAAATTCGACTAATATATTTCGAAGGCTATTCAGCCTTCGTGAGAAGAAAAATTTCCCAAATAGTTGGTTGAAAAACTAACACATATAATCTTAATTTTTAAAATTTGCTCAACTCACACCAGCTGTTCATCTGTGTGATCGAATTATTTCAGAGTTGCCAGCGAATTATTTCAGAGATTTTTCAGAGAAAGAAACCTTTTTTGCAGTTTTATTTAACAAAATTAATATAGGAGAACATTCTGCACATTTTGTTTCTTTACACGACTTTATAGCTCATCTGGTTCCCCCAAAATCGTAAAAGGCCACATAAAAGTACCCGATTCAAACCCACAAGGAGCTTCTGTTACGAGTCCGACGGCCGTGATGCAAACTAGCGAAGCGAAGCAGTCCAAAATCCTAGGCCGCTAGGTCGAGGTGCCAACTCGCTAAGTGAGTTTTCCGCTGCGAGCGGAACGAAGCAGCGCGTGAGATAGGGTTGAATTCTGAGGTGCAAACAAATTGTAGTAATAGATTTCATACACGCAGGTAGCTTTTCAACATCTATACAATTTCCCAAATAATTAATTGAAATTCCAAAACATATAAACTTAATTTTGGAAATTTGTTCAACTGTTCAACTCACGTCAGCGGTTCAGTTGCGTAACCGAATTATTTTTATTTCAAGTTGTAATAGTGAAAAGAACTCGTTTCATTTACTTGATACTGTAATTCTCCAACTCTGTTATGAATGCCAGGTAGTAACATATTATCGTACTTGCGGCACTCATCAGAGCAATCTGTGCAAACCGGTCACGGTCCGCGGTATCTGTTAAATGTTGGAAGCTTTGCTATGATTAAACGCAGCAGTAAATAACTCGGACAAATGACAAAGACGCGCATGTAAACTGTGTAGGTGTGTTATGACGCGCGACTACAACAAAATATTAAATAACATTTGTTACGTGCAATCTGGCCAGAGTAAATTAATAATAGTAGTTGTTACTGTTGAGAATGTTCTCTTTGGTCAGCTGTTGTGCTTTAAATCAGTTTGGAAAAATTAGAATGGACATATCTTTGAGATTTGAAAATTTGCTTATAACAGTTTTAATTTCCTAAAACGAAGGGCAAAGGATTTATTAGTGCTTAATAGGTTCCACAGTTACAGAGCATGTGGTATGTGGTCCCAGTACTGCCTTCTATCGAGGGAAAGGTGAGGACAGAAATTGAAATCTTGATTTAACTTCAGCTGATTAATAGTTGGCCATTTAAGCACTGCTTTTCTGTATGTGTGCAGTAAAATTGTGCAAGTAGTAATAAAAACTTGTGAAATTTTTTCAGATTTGATATTTGATCTACAGGGTAAACGGATAAGGCGTGGTCAGTTTTTCGATGGTTTCCAATTAGCATTGATCGTGGTTTTATTAATAGTAGTACACTGTACCATAGGGCTCCGACCCTTGCTCGCTTGGTTCACCAACCCCCGCAGATTATTGTATACTTTGATATTCTTGGGAATGACGATTGATTAGCCTAGGGTATTTTATTTTATAAAAAAATCTCTATAGAAGAGAGGCAACTTTAAAGTTATAAAATATGACCAAAATGTGATACGGTAAAGCGGTATCTCAAACTAGCGGTCAAATAGGTCGAGTAAAACCATAACTCGAATAGTGATAGGTATTTGAATATAGTTGAAGTTTTCATATTTGTGTTAGTTATTAACTAAAAAAAAACTTTTGATTGTGAATAATAATTATTACCTGATTCTAAAGTTGAAAATTTGGTTGCTATGGTAATAAATCTGAATGCTTTCAAGAATCGTGTATTGGTTCTGTATTGGCCTAACCTAAAATTGTGTTAAGCTTATGATCCAAATCAGCTGTTTAATTTGTAATATGTAACAACAGATGTTTGAAATATAATACAGTAAGCCCTTTCCGTTTATTTTTTGTTTCTGTTTTATTTTTATTTTGTTAAGCTAACCTAAAAAAACTGTTGATTGTGAAAAATAATTAACTGAAATTAATATTTTTAAGTTTGTGTTATGGTAAAGAACGTAAATTCATTCAACAAATGTGTGTTGTTTCAGAATTGTGTTGCTAAGCTTTTGATTTAAGTCAACTGTTTTATCTGTTATAGGGCTGGTAGTGAATCCCCAGTATTTTGACCATTTTCAACCCTTAAATCAATATCAATAAAATCCTTTCTTACTGCACTTCTACTTAGTGGTACGACAGGCAATGATAACCACCCAGGTTTTTCGCCTTTAAAACCCCAAAAAAAAAAAATTAGTGGTACGAAGGTACTCTGAAAACGTTAAGACTCTAGCTATCATAGTTTCGGCTGTACATGATTATGAATCAGCCAGTCAGGACGTCTTCTTTTATATATATACAGATTTCCCCTCTATTAAATAAACAAGTTACTGTCATTTACCAAAATATCTGGCCTTGCTGCTCATGCTAAAGTCACCAAATTATCTGGCCCTACTACGGTCACCACTACCCCACCCATACCTTGATCCATTATATCACCAGTTGTGGATAAGAGATGCAGTACTTTCACAACAGCACGTGAAGCAGGTTGAATGAGTATGAGCAAATACAAAATATCAGAATATGGAATAACACATTGCTAAGACACGACTCCGAGGTTTGGTTGCCACTGCACGTATGCAGAGATTCTAAATACTCAACTCCACCCTCATAATACATAATTACTTTATTATGGTAATTTTTAGCCATGATAGGTTAAATTAGGCTTTTTATGTGATTTCACTAGGAAAGATGAACTACTGCAGTGACTCTTATGGTGAGACCTAAAGTCAGGAGTAGTAAATGAACACCGATCATGGTCCTTTATACAGGCCTATATGTTTGCACCCTAACGGTCGTATTTTAGTCCGGTTTCGACCAAATTTGGTACACAGGTTGGTTTTATATGTCACTAAGACGAGTTCGTTAGCCAAAATATCCAACAAACGGAAGCAAGATTGTTGGCCAGAAGTAAAACTTTTTTTAGATTTTTCGTATGTATATAGTGAAACTTTTGTCTAGAAATATAAATATAAGAGATTATTGTGCCCATTTGTTTTTTTGCACGACCTTATAGCTGGCCTGGTTGCCCCAAAATCGATCATAACATAAAATACCTTAAAATTAATCAGTTCAAATCCACGTGAGGCAGCTTCTGATCCGAAGCCGACGGTCGCGAAGCGAGTTTGTCCGCTGTGTGCGAAGCTAAGCTGTCCATAGCCGCATAATCGAGGTAATCGAGTTTTTCAGCTGCGAGCGGAACGAAGCTATTTCCCAAAGAGTTGAAACCAAAAGACGTATAATTTTAATTTTGTAAATTCGCTTAACTCAAGTCAGCGGTTCAGCTGCGTGATCGAATTATTCGTGTATAAAATACACATGTCTGTTTTAATGTGACAGTTTATTGTGTTAATCTTAATATATTAACAAAGAGTAGACCAAGATTAGTGGTGGCAGAGAAACAGTCTGAAGAAAGAAAACACGTATCAAAGAACAAAATAAAATTCGACAACACTTAATCGCCGTAATGTAGCAGACCAAGAAATGAACGTGTATTGGAGAACAGAATAGAATTTCTCAACGTTTACAATTTGTAATAGGTTCTATTCATTTACAATACACAAGTTTTAATTCTAAGTTTATAATATGTAAGCCGTAAATACCATTGTATTATTAAATTGTTAACTCATAAAACATTTTACATTTTTATTAGTTTCTATTCATTCATAATACACAGGTCATAATTCTAAGTTCATAATCCATAAGCCATAAATACTATTTTAAGATTCATTTTGTGAGGGTTGGCGAACGCAGCGACCAGATGAGGAGCTTTCTAGTAACACTTAAAAATATCTCGAAAGCAGTGCATTCAGTTGTTTTTTTGACGTATTTCAAACTTTGTAAACGTTCCTTACCAAGTTACAGGTTATAGGAGGCATAGGGCAGATGTTCCTGGTAGACTACGAAACTAAGTGAATTTTGTACTTTTCACGATTTGGAAAAATAGGTGTGACAAAATCTATGTTTATCGATGCAAAAAACACTATGAAATCTGGTCCAATAAAGTAAACATTTATACTAACATTTAAGACTTTATTAAAAGTGTTTATTTTAGTAATAGGCAAGGCAAATTACATTTTTGCTTCCTGAAAAAATAAGCAGAAGGTGAAAGTGATTGTAATCCACTTTGGGCATCCCAAGTATAAGTAATATGAGTTTGTGACAGTTTCTGATCAATAAACATAGATTTTGTCACAAGTATTTTTCCAAAACGTGAAAAGTACAAAGTTCACTTAGTGAAGTAGTCTACCAGGAAGCAACTTTTTCGGTCTAATTTGCCTGGTTTATAAGTTACAGCTAAAAAAATATAGCCCTGGACCGGATTTGAACCTAGGATGTTTGGTTAAGCGTGCTATTACTTTTTACCACTAAGTTATTCTAATCGAATTAGATATTGATCGATGTTATCTCACTTGAATTGTTTGTTGCATTTTAGTGACGACATCGATACAAACTATATTAAATTAAAATAAATCTTAATTCTATTTGCGACCAACGGTTGTGTTTTTTCTTTTTCTCTCCAGCAAGAGTTAAATTAACATTTAAAGACTATTTAGGGATACAATTAATTTGTTATAATCCCGCAATTTACTCAGAGTATAACTTTTTTGGCATTATTGGATTAACAATTATTTGTTTATAAGTTGCAATAATATTTATTTTCCTCTAATTATTTACATATATATACTGTTTATACATTTTACTGGTAGGAAAATATCTAACTATCACTTCCAGTATTCGATGGTTAGTGTGAAAAAATAACGAACTACATATATATCTTAGCATGCATCTTCATACATAATTAAGTCAAAAAACTAAATCCAAACTCACAACAATGGCTTACACTTACACACATACTCAGACTTCTATAAACACATGCAACCCAACTTAAAAACTTTGGAAAACGGTTGACCCTAAAGGCCATCCATGTAACTTCCCGCTAAGTTTAATTACAACAAACACTATTTTTGGAAATTTTGAACTGCCATAACTTTTGAATGAATCAACCGATTTTTATGCGATTTGAGGCAATCACAATCAATGCGGTTTTTTAAGTCCATTGAAAAAATCAACAACAAAAATTTTTCAGATGAAAAGTTTCGGAGAAATTGAGGAAAAACACTTTTTTTTATTTTCTTTCGTTCACGATATCTCGCGAATGAATCAACCGATTTTTATGCGATTTGCGGCAATCGATGCAGTTTTTCGAGTCCATTGAAAGAATCGACAACAAAAATTTTTCTGATGAAAAATTTTGGAGAAATTGAGAAAAAACACTTTTTTATTTTCTTTCGTTCACGATATCTCACGAACGAATTAACCGACTGGTAGCGATCGACGTTGCTTTTCAAGGTTAAAAGCTGATTAGATTTTGGAATTGATCGGTAAAGCCGTTTAAAAGTTATTCCAAAAAACCTGATTTGAAATTTTTTTATTTCTTAGTTTTTTCGAAATTTCTCAGAACCTACCGGTCCGAATTAGTTGAAATTTTCAGGAAATCTAAGTTTGATGGAACTCTTTAGAACGCCGTTTGGTAGGATCCAATCGGTTAAGCCGTTCAAAAGTTATAAGCGGGTCACATACTTACATACACACACACATACATACAGACAGGGTGACACCCTCTCGGGAGTGGTCAGGGAAGATTCCTAGGACCTCAAAACGTCGAGATCTGATGAATACTCGATTTTCGAAAAACGGGGTGAAACCAATAACTTCCCGATTTTAGAAAATTTTCAATTTTCTTAGCGGGAAGTTAAAAATGTATAAACCATTCACTAGGCCTTCACCAGATTTTTAAATAGATCGCAGGACTCGAAACCCCCAAAGCCAACCCTTCACTCGCGACATATACTTTACCATCTTTAATTCTTACCTGAGTTGTAAAGGCAATTTATTAAATATATTTGAACCAATATACAATGGATAAAAAAAGACATTTTGAAGCAAAATCTGTTCACTTTTGGTCTTTTAATGTGTATCTGGGCTTCTTGTTACATAGTAGTCTAATAAATTTGGACATTGCAAGTATTTCCGCTCCTGCTATAAAAAATCTGTAAGACTTTTACATAAAATATATGTTTTAGCGGCAATACACTTAGTTGTTTACATAAAAGAAAAGAATGATGGCGCTTACTCCTGAAATGTAGAATTGGGTTAAATTGTTTTTTGGGTGACAATTAGCGGCGTAGTTGCGGCCATACTCTCCCAGCACTCTAATATGTATTGTAGATTGGAATGTATGAAAGCATGACATAACATTTGTAGTAAGTTATTATTATTATTATTATTAATAGTGTAAAAGGGTCATATTTGAGAAACTGTTGTATCGAAGGTTATAAAATAAAACTAACTCGATACGTATTGTTTCTAAATTGAATTGTTGAGCGAAGTTAATAGTTTACAATAGTTTTAACGGAAATGTATATACAATAACTATGAACGATAAACCCCGATTAAACTTTCGATTCGCATCTAATTAACCCTGAAACCTTCCCATAAGTAACCCGATCCAAAAAGCCCCCACGCCGTAGTGTTTACAGAAACATCATGTAGAGTGTAAATTAATTTAGTTTCCAGGGCGAGGGTTAAATTTTCAGTTTACATTAATAAATGTAGAAACGGTGGCATCTGGTGGAAGTTGAGACGAGACGGCATGTATTTTAAGCATGGTGTTGGAATACGCCCAGGCAAGAGTGGAATGGATGCCAGCCAAAAGGTTTTTGTAACGTGATCCAAGAGCGAGGCTTTCATGTGATCTCACAGACAAACAACACACGCGGCGTCATCAACCCCCCCCCCCTCCAGGTTAGGTTAGGTTTTAACCGAGAAATAATGCAGTAGTTTCATTAAAATATGAGTTTATCGTCTATCTGATACTACATTATAAGAGAAATAGTTTGTGGAAACTACTTATACGATCGAGATGAATCTGATCCGATATGTTACAATTTATTATGAGTTGCATAGGTTGTGTTTCCCTTCTTCAAAATATTACTGTGAGTACTACTAGTAGTTGAAAGAGAAAATAACAATTCGATCACGCAGGCGAACCGCTGACGTGAGTTGAGTGAATGCCCCAAATTAAGTTTAGGCCTATATGTTTTAGGGTTTCAACCAAGTATTTGGGAAATTGGTCTCCTCACGAAGGCGCTGAATAGCTAACTGCGTTTACGACATATATTAGTAGAATTTGTTTGCACCTCTGCCTCCAGCCCTGGCTCATGCGCTGCATCGTTCTGCTCACAGTTGAAAAACTCACTTTGCGAATTTGGACCTCGACTTTTAGGCCGTTAGAAGACGAACACATATGTACTACAACGATTAACTCTTGCTCCTTTTTTACAGTTACAACTTTACAACTATTCTTTTCCCTTTTTTGGGGATTTGAATTTTAAAATAATCTCGTGTCCTATTTTTGGTAACACTGCTCGCAATATAATCGTTGTAGAATAAGTTACATCCACTACTGGAAGGTTTAGGCAATCAATTTTGTAAGGCCTAGACGATGCAACTGGGTGTCTAATATTAATCTTTATAAATATTTTCACAAAAAATCTCTTAAAGACCTTCCAGTAAGAATAATTAAATTGACTTTTATATTTGCTTAGCTCAGAATTTATATTTAGAGTACTCTTAATAATGGATCTCTGAGTAGCGAGAACACTGGAACTGAACTTATAACTTAACTTATTTGTGCTTCAGATATTACAGCTAAACACAATTATAATTTTAATACTATAGGAGAATATTGTGAATGGATAACTGTACAACAGGTAATTTATTACTCTCAAGTTAGTTGTAAGAAAATCAATAATTAATTTATTAAAAAAATTAAAACTTTCAAAATCAAAATCAAATCTTTTAGTTAAAACCAATTGTAACAACACACAAATTACATACAATTTATATTTCAATCTAAAATTAATTATCTTATCAGGCTTGGCAGACAGTTTACCCTTTATTCAAATTTATTTCAATTATTTATTTTATTTATTACTATTTTTAATTTATATTTACTGAATTTAATTTAATTTATTTAATTTACAATGTATTAATAATTTTACCAAAATCAAATCTAACCTAATCAAATCAGTACTTTTAATAAATTTAATTGAATTTAATCAGGCAAATTCTTTCATGGGGAATAACGTACATCCGTTATCACAGACCTTGTTTTTGATGTTAGTATGGTCCGCCGACTTTTGATGTACCGGGAGTTTCTAGAAGATAGGTGTCCGCGGTATGTCACTCGTGCTGCGCTGGTTCTTGTTGAAATCAGCTGATGTTGAACGGCAAGTTGCTGGCTTCTGTAGTAGTGTTGTCAGCGTGTAGGTGTTGGCTGGTGAGCAGATGAACTTGTAGAATGTGTCTGGAAGATACTGGTAGAATTAAAGTTGATCCTTCTTCCTGAGTTGCGGGTTTGAATTCCTGACGTTAGACGCTTATGTCCTGAAGAGTAGCCTAATTATTCCAATTTACCAAGTAGAGTTAATTGTGCACTAACTCATTTTAATAGGCTGTATCCTCGATTCTGCGAAGTATACTTTAATGTATCTTCTAATGATGTAATATTTTAAGTTTTACGAAGTAAAAATCCTGTATGCTATTTGAAACTACTAAGCACTTTCTAGCATAGTACTTAGCAATTGAATGTGTAGAAAACTAATGTTACAGCCTGACACTGGTCTAAAGTCTATAACATCGTCAAAAATCGAGTCCTAGTCGCTGGACCATGTTTTACCCTTTATACTGGTCCTGACGTCACTCCTGGTACACCCCTTCTCTTAGTTTGCACCAGAATTTAATTTAGGCCTTTCGCACTTTTTTAAGAAATTTTTTTCTGATCATTAATTTCCAATTAATTTATTATTTAATTAATTTAATTCATCTCCTTTTTATTTTCATTAATTCTCATTAAAATCTATTAATTTCCTTCGACTTCCACTTCTCCCAGTCGACAGTGTGACTTATCCCCTCTACTTCTTGGCTCCCGGTCCGCTTCCATCCCCGCTTATTCATGGTACAATCCTCTATTGTTTTCCGTTTTTCTTTAACAGCTTCCTCAGGTGCTAACGAATTTTCCTCTTCTTCAGAATGGTCTTGTTTTCTTCAGCACGCGACACGCTTTTGGCACAATCTCGAACGGTGTTTTTCGGACGTCTCGTTCGCACGGACGGCACGTTTTCCGCTAACTCGCACTTTTCCGCGACACCGCCTTTGTCTTTTCATCTTTGTTTATGTTCTCACGTTGATTTAGTGTTTACTTTGCGGTATTTGTCACTTTTATCTTCTTGGGAAATAGCCTATTCATACTATAACTAATTGGTTTGGTTTTATTTTAAGTACCCGAAATTTATTTAAAATAATCATAACCTACCATTACATTTATTTCTGTTATAATCCTGTCTGTTTTTATCTTTACTCCTATTAAAAACCTTTATCTTTACTTTAAAACCTCTTAAAAGTGTTAATTCTCTCACCTTTTTAATTTAATTTATTTCGACCATTTTATTATTATGTATTATAAAACTTTGTTTGTCTTAAACTTCCTTTTACATAAAAAAAACTTTGAATTTACTTTTTTATCAATTTTTTTGGATGTGTGAAGTTCGTAACTTTAGCTAACTTTTTTATTTATGAATAGGTAATCGTTACATTCTCTAATAACCAATATTGCTGGTCTACTTCTGTAGATTCCAGAAATATAATTATTTTTGGATTTCGAGTGAAATTTAACTTTTCCCTTAATTTTAAACCCTATTTACTTTGGCACTATTAACATTTATGATCTGCATTCCGCACGGCCATTACCTACGCGTTTAGCGCAATTCAACAAACCATGAAAAATACAAATACTAAAATTCCTGGATTCCGGTATTCCTGGAAAAAAAATCAGTCATTTGAGGCCAAGTTAGTTTTCCTTCACCAACTTGTCGGAGTACAACGGTCATCCTGGTAGACAACCGCTGTCTCGCTTGATCTTGTTCTACTTTGCACTACATACGTCCAGAAACCGATGTTTAGCATTGAAAAAAACGAATTTGATAATAATTTACAAATTTTGACATATATGCTCTGCCCGTTGTAGTACATATATCATTTATAATGACACCTAAAAACGTCTTCTGGCGATCATGATCTGTGTTCATTGACAACTATTAAGAATTTCGGACGTTGCAGAAAAAGAGAATCTGATTTACATTTCTAATGCCAAAACTTTGAAATCAGCTTTCAATGGAAAACCTCTCATTAACTTTGGTTGGATCTCAATAGCGAATATGAACGTCTCTCCGACCTGACAATTAAGAATGAAGGTTTTATTGCCTTTCCCACCTACAGTACTGGTAGAAAGTGATTTTTCTTCCCTCACATTTATACAAAATAAAAACTAAAAGAAGTTGGATGTTGTCCCATAAGACTATACTTGGAGTCTTTTGAGTCAAATTGTATGGAACAAAAGCAAGGACAAGGCTACCACTAATATATATTGCAGTGTAGTGAAAGAAGTAACGAAAGGGTTTAACAATTTAAAATTATTTTTTTCTGTATTATAAAACTAAAGACTGAACTAATTTTACAATTATTGTATTAATACAATATTTCCAGTTACATTTTATATTTAGTATTGAAGTGTTCAAATTTAATCGCAAAATATAGTACTTATATAGTTTTAAATTGTATTTATTGATAACCATATTATTGTACTGATTCCTCATTACAGACGATAAACTTGCATTAGATACAAATTTTAGTCCGGGATACAATTCATTAAAAGAAATTGGTCATTAAAGGCGTTGCAACTGCAAAAAGGTTGAGAACAGCTGCTCTAGACTTCTAACGGCGAAGGCGAGGAAGGCTGCATACAGACTAAAGGCCGGGCTACACCGGGCATCCATCCATCCAGTGGACGGATTGGTTGGATGTCCGAAAAAGATCGCTCGCCTGATTTCTCAATGGGACAACACACACCGACATCCAACCATCCACTGGACGGAACAAACGTCCATTGGATGGATGTTTCGGAATCGCTGGCCAGGCGATTTTTCAAAACATCCGAGTGGATGTTTCGTTCTGCACATGCGTTCAGGCTGGTGAAATAAATTAAACATACACACAATAAAATTAGGTTAGGCCTAGACTGATGAACTAACATTTTATTTTTATTTCATAAATACCTGTGTATCACTTTTGGTGCTGATCACAGTCCTGTTTAATGTCTCTATATTTAATAGGACAACGTACGTTTCGCCTTTCAATCAGGCATTTTCAAGTCACTTTTAAAAATCCATAAACAACAATTAGCATTATTTTAATGCACGTCAAAATATCACATTAAGTTCTTACACAACAAACATTACACAACACAATTTAAAAAATTTTAAAAACGAAAGAAGTATTAATTTAATTTACATAAATCCCAACGCAAACTTATAATAATATATAAATGTAATTGTTGAATTTTTAGACCCGTGTTGAATTAATTTACCACCGAAAGTTAAACACAAAAACCTCTTGATGATATTCACAGTGAACCTACAATATTATTTAACAAAAATAATATTCTTACCTTAAGCAAACAGCTAGCTTTTTTCGGCTGGTTTTAGTAGATTGTAGGTAACTGGAGGGGGAGAGAAAGAAAACCTTCCAGATAAACCTCGGATGGACGTTTTTGGTGAGAAGGTAGCACTCCGCAGACGCCCAAAGCTGGACGTCCGTCCATCGGTTGGATGGATGTCCGGTGTGGCCCGGCCTTAACTAGTGTAAAAGATTGAAGAAGAGCCTGCCTGGAGTAGCCAATTACAACATGTAAACACTGTACTTCAAAACTCAGAGTTAGACATGACAACTGACGTCATGAACACCGAATATGTTTTCACCAGATCTTTCTCAGTTATATTGTGAAGGGATCAACACACCAAAAACCTCTAAAGGAACCCTGTCCGGCAAACAGGCTAGTTCTTGATGGGCAGGAACTCGGACCACCAAAGAAAAGTATCAGCCTTGGGACTCACTGTACAGTCTTCCAATCAGAAATCTCAGAAATTACTGCTTGTGACAACTTAAAATTGTTGAAAGGTTACAGAAGCAGATCAATTATTTCCAATACTCAATCAGCAATTAAAGCTCTCGACTCAGTTCACATCTCATCCAAATTTTTAAATTAATGTCTCTTGTCATATGAATGTGTATGAATGTTTAATTCTGATTGTAATAAGAATTTAACCTGTAAGTATTAATTACTTTAAACATATTGTTTTTTAGCTTCCTGGATTGTATATTTGATTTATATTAATAATAGGTTAATTACCTTATATATCATCCGTCAACAATCCAAATTTTTCCTTTGTAGCATTACCGGTTTCAACGGTATACCGTCATCTTCAGATCCTATTGTTCCTTACTTTCCGCCTGTTCTGGCATCGTCTTCTTTACACATTTGGCACATTTAAAACATTTGTTACATATTAAGATTACAAACACGAAACAAATAAACAGATTAAAATGATTACAAAAACCGACACACTAAGACATAAAAAGGTACATTATAGTATAGCGAATCGTTATGTTGGTCAACGAGAAGGTTTATTATTGCCGCGCCGGTCGAACATGTAATTCGGGCGATCGTCTATTCTGTACTCTATATCATTGTTGACGGATGATATATAAGGTAATTAACCTATTATTAATATAAATCAAATATTAATTACTGTTGATGTTTGTAAATTGTATACATTTATTTTCGTTTGCTAAAGAATTATTTATTTTTAAGAATGTACTAGAGTTAAATTTGTTTGGGCTCTTATCTACAAAAATAAATATATGAGATTATTCTGCACATTTTGATTTTTTACACGACCTTATAGCTGCCTGGTTCCCCAAAATCGATCAAAACGTAAAACACCAACAAACTATTATGTTCAAATGCAAGTGGGGAATTTACCGCAGCTTCTGGTCCGAGGCCGGCGGCCGTGATGCACCTTCCCCCCCTCCCCCCAAGCGCAAAGCGCAGCCCATAATCCAAGACCGCAAGGTCGAGGTGCAAATTATTTTCAAATCGAGTTTTTCTTCAGCTGCGTGATTGAATTATTTGTTCTATAAAAAATTTAGTTTCATCAAAATTGATCGAACGGTTTGTATACTAGAGCGAATTAAGGGAAAGCTTGTAAATTATTAATTATACAATTAGTTACAGCAAAAATTGTGGCAAAACAAATAAGATGGTTGCCATTTAGAACAACTAACTGGCAGAGTAATCTCGATTGTTATTAGGTTCACTTAGAGTATAGTGGAGTGTGATGTGGCATAAGGCTCGGCACACCCAGCCACCATCATGAATTGCAACCCCCTTAAGAGCAATGTTAAACGCGTAACAAGACTTCTGGAGTAGTAATGATCGGAAGGTTATTCTGAATATGTAATTTTAAAGGTTAGGACAGTCCGAATGTGGATATAATTTATTTTTTTTATTTTTTTTACTTAATTTGTTCTTAGACTTAACTATAAATCAAAGTTTGTGTTTTTTCTTACTATTCAATAATGCAGACATCAAAAATGTAAAAAGCTCACCACGTTTAAAGTTCAATTACCTTTCAAATAAAAATTATTTCAATAAATTTGGATCATTTATGACGAAAAAATCTGCTTTATTGTGGAAGCACGTACGCACCGAAAATGTGGTCCTACTCAAATGTTTAACCTGCACTCTGGTGATTATCACATCAACTTGTTGCTCGCGGAGGAATACTAGACAAATAATATATCCGTTAATTTTGAATGTGTGAGAGAAAGCTGTGTTTAATAACACATACTCACATACATTGCCACATACCTTTATGTGCGCATTTCAGTACGTTTAAAGTCAGGGTTACGTCTGTAACCCTCTAGTTTAAACCTTTATGAAGCTGTCCTATGTACCAGTCTCGGATAGAGACAATTCAATAAAACGGAAGCTATACTGGACCACATAGACTGGACATGTTCAAAAGACTTACCTTAAAAACAATACTCGCCAAACTGAAGAAATGTCTTAGCCGATCACTCACAAATATTAATCAGATATATTGTGGTCAACTCAATAAAGAAAAAGTTAGATTAGATTTTGATTTATTCACCAAAATCAAAAGAAACTTATATTTTAAATATATTTATAAAAAAAGACATGCCCTTAATAACAAAAGTCAAAAATTATATGCCCTTAATTACAAAAAAAGAATTTAATAAAGTTTGTTTTACAATATTAATTTTGTTGAATTTAAAAGATCCCTCCCCAAAAAATCAAAAAACTGAAAAACCCTTCCCATTGATAATAAGTACAAATTTATACAAATTTATTAATTATACAAAATTACAAAATTTAACATATAGTACCATGGATGTTATTAATAAGTAACATTTATTTTGTTGGCCAACCTTAATGCTAAGTAAAATTAAATAATAAAAAATAATGGCATTTAATGATATGGTGAGACGTCTCTCTTATAATAAATAAAAAAAGGCTTTAAATTTCTACTGAAAATCCCTGAAGGACTGTAGTTCCAAAATTTGCTATAGCGCACCTCCCAATTAAATTCAATTACAAAAGACATATATTATATATTATAATTTTAACAAAGGCAACAAAAATTTACACAACCTATTCCAAAAACAATTTATAGGAAATGTTCACTGCAGATTTTAGTACAACTTTATTATATAGTTCATAGCTATGTTTTAAAAGGTAGTTGGTAATTTGAGTGTAGCTATTTCAAACACTAGGCACTGTCGCCGAAATTAAACAGTAAGAAGTTGCATTGGTGGTCAGAATCAGAAGGTAAAGTTTTTGTTTTAAAAGCAGAAGAACATTTCTAACTCTCCATCTTGTACCAGTTATACACTGCATGTAAAACAAAATAACATGGTTTTAGCATTTATGGTATGATTTAAAACCAAAATATTGTGAACAGACTTTAGGCTTAAAGAGTTTGCCTTTATATTATTTTGATAAAAGTTTAACAAGCAAGGTTGAGAATAAATGTTAATTGGTAAATCAAGATTTAACATAAGTTAACCTGTTAGCATTTGTCATGTTAACTTTAACTGTTACCACATGTTCATGCTCTCAACATGTTAAACTTTCAGAAAGCACATGTTCATATATTTCAGACATATTATTTGAATGATGAGTTTAAAAAGTTCTTATTTGTTTAATAAGTTACACAGCTCTACTTAATGACTTTAAATTTAAAGTATTACAAAATGTATTGCAAAATGATTACATAAATTGCTTTAGCCTAGACTTAAGTTTCAATTTAGGCAGGTTACACTAATTGTATACTGATTGTACTCAAAGAAAGAAAAATTGAATTACATAGATATTAAAATATACTTAATGAATTTGAAATATTATTTATAATATTAAATGTAAGCTTAACTTGATTGGCAATAACTTACAAAGGTTTGTTAAGCATGAACACTAAGACATTTGATTTGACGATATAGTTAAGACACTAAGACATACCTGGATTTTGTTGAATAGGCTTTAAGTATAAAGCATTTTATGTTAACAACGCACTGTCGTTTAAA
This sequence comes from Philaenus spumarius, assembly GCA_018207615.1. Taxonomy (NCBI): domain Eukaryota; kingdom Metazoa; phylum Arthropoda; class Insecta; order Hemiptera; family Aphrophoridae; genus Philaenus; species Philaenus spumarius. Next base: position 949,996 of record JAGFPH010000133.1, read on the forward strand.
TAAACCGCGACTATAACATTTACAAAAGTATTACAAGAACGGCATTACGAACTAACGCATGGCGTCGGTTGTCTTGAGTGACAAAGGAAAAATGGCTACCTTAACTGAATCACATGCCTGGTCTAAGGTTGGTCACATGACTTATTGTGCACGGCAGCTTTAACAGCTGGTGTCTGTAGAGTGGTGCTGCCTTACGGGCTAAAAAGAGACTACTAGAACGCTGCATAAGGTCGGTAAAGCAGAAAGTAAATGTTGTTTTTGACTAAAGTAAGATTTAGATGGCGCGGAAATTGAATAACGGCACACCTATATTTGCTAGCGGAAAAATGTAACGTACACAAACTCAATGCTAGTAGTGTACAGCTCTGCCACTTGGAGAACCTTCGGTCAATTCAGAAATAGTTTTTCACTCCAGCCGAGCCTTAATAGAGGTAGATAAGGCACACATTAATACAAGTCGGTATATTGAGGATTGCTTTACTAGCCCCTGGTTAAAGGAAACTACCGTATTTTGTAGGAGGCATTCCATACGTAAAACATTTATTTTAGTCGGATAATTTTAATGAGGCAGAGTTTCAGTATAACACTTTATATCTACAGTGCTTTAGTCCCTAAAATAATCTTCTCCATCAGAATTTAAATTTTCTGTTTTACATTGTCGAGATATTTACTTTCGATAAAATAGTTAAATGCAGACTAAAATAGCGTATTCGTGAGATGCATGCAGTTGTCTTGGAAATTGGCATCTGACGAAGATTTTCTTGTAATGAGAGAGCCTTGGCATCATGTGTTTACAGACTATTCGAGCGGTTAATCCGTTCAGTTAATTATATTTTAATACGACGCTAGTAAAAAACCATTTATATCTATTAATAAATTGGATTTTAACCCGCGTAGTAGGGTAATGTTTTGTTTTTTTTTTACATATAACATTTTTTGTATTCCACTTATTATTAAATTGAACAAAAACGCATAAAAAGTAGGCATGGACCGTTTTGGTAAAAATTTGGTACCTAAGTCGCTCGGGCGAATTATTTAACACTCTTTTTTGATCGGAAGTAACAATTTTTGAGATTTTTCGTACTAGAATGAAACTCTTTTGGGGTTTTATCTGAAATACTATATTTAAGAGAATATTCTGCACATTTTGTTTTCTACGCGACCTTGCCCGCCTGGATGCCTCAAAATCGATCAAAACGTAAAATACCATAAAAGTACCTGGTTTAAATCCCAGTGGGGTCAGCTTCTGATCTGAGGCCGACGGCCGGGATGCTTATACGCTGCTAGCGAAGCGATCTAGTCCATAATCCGAGGCTGCAAGGTCGAGGTGCTAAATCGCAAAGCAAGCTTTTCCCTACGAGCGGAACGAAGTAGCGCGTGAACCGGGGCTGGTGACTGAGGTGCATACATTTCGTACATTTAGGCAGCTATTCAGCGCCTTCGTTAGCAGACCAATTTCCCAAATACAGTAGTTGGTTGAAACGCTAAAACATATAATCTTAAATTTGGAAATTCGCTCAACTCACGTTAGCGGTTCATCTGCTTGGTCGAATTATTTTTATAACTGACAAAGTCGAGTAAGTCTAGTAAGAAATACAAACTCTGGACAATATTTAAGCACAGTAAACTGTCAGGAACCTGTAAGGAACGGATGTCATATATTTTGAAAGCTTGTACACAGTGCACGGTGACACAACACAGGACATAGACGTTGGATGACGAACACTTTGGCCATATGATACTTTACTGTAAGGGGACACTTTTCTATCTCCCTTTAGATCTTGTAACACGAGAATTTGAGAAGTTAATGCCTCGGCAGTGGATGTCAGGAAAAAGGATTACATATCTAGAAATGAACGTATACAATCCGACGTTTGTACATAATCAAGTTGATGTATTAAGGTTAAGACAAATTGGAAACTGTTTATGTTATCAAATATCGATATTTTCCTCTTTAATATTACGGTACAGGGTGTTATAAAAGTCCGGATTCATGTTTCACAATAATATTTTAATACATATAAATTGTAATATCCTGTTTCATAATGCTGAATAAAAAATAGGGTTTTAGCGGTTTTCCACAGAAAAGATGAACTATTGCAGTGACTCTTATGGTGAGACCTAAGTCGGCTGTGTTCAATGAGCACTGATCATGATCTCCAAAACACGTATTAGCGCGTCATTAAAAATTATACATATGTGTGTGTGTTCACACTCTAACAGCCGCATTTTACATAGGACAAGTCGCTCGGACGAGTTCGTTAGCAAACAAACTCCGGAAGTCTATTTTTTATCGGAAGTAAAGAACTTTTGTGATTTTTCCGTGTATTATGAAACTTTTCGGGGTTTTATCTAAAAACATTAATGTAGGAGATTATTTTGCTAATTTTTTACACGACCTTATATCTTTTAGTTCCTCCCAAAATACCATAAAAATACACGGTTCAAATCCACTTGGGGGATTTTATCATGGGGCAGTTTTTTATATGAGCGCTACTCCCGGAATACAAACTCACGAAGCAAATGTGTCGGCTGCGAGACAAACGATTCCTAAATAGTTGTTTGAGACCCTAAATATATAAACTTAATTTTGGGAATTCGATCAACTTACATCAGCGGTTCAGCTGCGTGATAAAATTATTAATAACGAGTTTAAATACCCGTGCTTTATCCTGCACAAACCATTTTTTTTTTTCGGAGTGCCACTATTTATTTCAGCGACCTTTAAAACACCGGATTTGACAATAATAATAGTCATGTTTTATTGTTTTACATATCATCCCCTTTCCCCCCTTTTGGAGATTTTAACCTCAAAATATTGTTCTCCAGATAGTAAGTCATATGTCTTTTGATAGCTTGATTGAAATTCGTCCTTCGTTCCAGCTATACTTTAATATACCCAACCATACATACATAAATTGTATGTATACATTAAACATAACCTAACTATATTAAATTTTCCTTTTATCTTCAGTAGCTTGTATTCTACGTTAATTCTGTGTCAGTCAGGAGAAAGCCGCTTATGTTCCACCCATGCTCGTGTCGCTCACCAACCCCTGCGGTGACTCGTGGCGAAGCAAATACAAAAAGATTATTGTATACACTGATATTTTCACGGAAATTACGATTGATATAAGGACTGAGGCACTTGGATCGTGATAGCGGTGACCTGTACTTAGCTCATGTAAGACAGAGATCGAAATAGATACGCACCTTGCCCACTAATTGTGTACGTTGTTACTTAATATTTAAATAATCAATAGTCAACATTTCAAACACATTTTGATATAACCCACTAAAGGAAACAATATAATATGTTGACCAGATGTTTGACTTATAATACAGTAGATTAAGCCTTTTCTTTGTGTTATTTAATCTAACAAAAACTGTTAGTTGTGAATAATAATTACCTGATTCTAAATTTTAATTGGTTGCAAATAAACATGTTTTATTTTGTTAGTCTAAATTAAAATATCTGTTGGTTGTGAAAAATAATAAACTGATTTTAAATTTGCTAGTTTGGTTGCTATGGTAATGAATGTAAACAATTATGTGTTGCTAAGCTTTTGATCTTAACAGCTGTTTTATCTGTTATATGGCTGCGAGTCAACCCCCTAATTTTTACGCTTTAAAATACAAATTTTGCAAAATCCTTTCTTAGGGAGCTTCTATGGCTCCATAAGGCAAAACAAATAAGGCCTTTCAATTTTCGTATTAGTATCTTAAGTATGTTTTGCTTAACGGTGATTCTATATCATTCAAAGCCTCTTATAGATTTCAACTGAGTATCCGTTTTTAGATACAAATTTACAAGTGATAAAAACAAAACCACGGTAACATGAAAACTAGAGACTTTCGGACATTTTAATAATGCATTTTTAGATTGTCTGGCCCAGAAGCAATATTTAAGAGTAGAGTGGTTATGGAAATCAATGTGTATATTTTTAAAAAGCTTTGATGTCTTTAATTCGCTATTTTCATCGCATTAACACTAAAACCAACATCTTTGTGAATTCAAGGACCGGCTGTTAGAACCACAATTTGGCTCAGTTTTACAGTCGTACTTGCGTAGGTAACCATACAGTGTCTTCTTTTGTAAGTTTGGCCGCTTGTCAAAGATATGACACTAGTTAGCGCAAAATGTAACACACGCTAAGCTCGCGTAATTAATTTTATTATTAATTGTAACGTGGATTGTAGACGAGGCCAAGAAATTAATGAGGGCGGTCGGAATGGTTTACTCCTCAACACAACATTTAACAATGTATTTTGTATGTTGAAACTGTTTTCATAACTCAGTAGACAAAGCTACTGTCGGTAATTGTATGACGATAGCAGTGCAGCAGATACATCGCATTCGATCTACTTCTTCTCCTTGGACTCAGACTTTTAGAAATAGGTGACTCTGATGGCCACATGTTCTGGTATGCCACTGCAGCCAGAGCTCAGCTGAACTCCAAATCATCAGCCTCCAAATCATTATATCCAGAAATTCAGGTGTAGCCCTGGGAGAGTATTTTAAAAAGTGTTCTTACCCCATTTCAGAAAGTTTTAATCCTTCATGGTGTTTAACCTATAAAAAACCCTTAAACAAAATGCAAAATTTCAAAAGTACAGCCGCAAAAATTAGCAACTTTTTTGTTTAGTGTAAATGTTTCTTGAAATTTTGTATTCAAGTTGCCGTTGATGTGTCATGAACGTATAAATTTCCAAAATACCCAATTTCGCCTTTTTAACCCATAGCGAAGCGAAGCAGTCCATAATCCGAGGCCACAAGGTCGACATGCAAAGTACGTTTTTGCGTTGCGAAAGAAGCAACGCGTGAGCCGGGGATGGAGGCTGAGGTGCAAACAAATTTTACTAATAATTTCGTACACGCAGGCAGCTAGCTATTCAGTTTCTCAAACTTTTCGTTGAAACCCTGAAACTAGAAACTTAATTTTGGAAATTCTCTTAACTCACGTCAGGGTTCAGCTGCGTGATCGAATTATTTTTTATTCAACGAAATAATATGAGACTGTCCTTTATTCGTAAATTTAGCCGATCTGCAGAAGAGTCTCAAAGGCAAAACACGATTTTCTGACAAAAACAAAGATCGTATTCACCTCTTTGTGGAAATCAGTGTTCAGCGATATTCGCACTTGATAGAGTGTTTGTCGACTCCACTAGAGTCACTTTCTGGGAATTATACTGGTTTATCGGAACTCAGACAATGTGTTCTTGTTATGGTAGTTGTGCTTACACTACAGAAAATAAGCTTTTTAGTTTTGACTTTTAGATGTTTCAAATTGTTTAAACATACAAGAAAGTTCGTATCATTATTTGAAGTTGCCATGCAGGGAGTCTGAATGTTCGCAAGACAGTACTCTTCTGCATTGGCGTAAAACTTTTGATAAGAGTAGGGCCTAGTGTTTTTTTATTCTGTAATTATTCATTCGAGAAAGATTGTTGACCAACATCACTGTTTTAAAATAAGGTGGATGTATTTTTTTATCTGGCTTTTATTAAAACTGCAAATTCTAAATTGATGCAGTGCTTCAAATTTCTTGGGAATAATGACTAACAAATCAATACAAACATTTTCTATTACTAATAGGGGTGTCTTTTTTAAATGGCCCACCATTAGTATCTTGTAAACTGTAAATCTAACAACAAACTTTAAATGGGGAACGTTTCCATGTTTTTTTTTCAGAAATAAAAAAATATGTAGTCTTCTTAAAATATTTGTAAATGGCCGAATTTCCTATGGAACACCTTTTGTTTTATGATGATTTTGGATTTTACAAGTTATTTTAAAATGTTTATCTTCTTGGTGTTTTTTTTAACGACTAACCATTTTAAAAGTTAGAGAAAAACACCCTAACTGAGCGGAAAATATTTTTGTACAGAAACGTTTTGAACCCATGAAAACTCTCTTAACACTAACAAAACATTGTTTGGACAAATAACTTTTAAAAATCAACAAATACGGTTTTTGTTAACTTTTAAACCATAATACAGAGGAACTGTGTGATGAAACTACACGTTTCATGACAAATTAAGTTGGTAACAAATGTTCAATATCAGCTGATTCAGAATCCAGAATTCTGTAAAATCCAGTATCAACATAAATATAGGTTTTTCTATAAAAAAAAACTCGAAAGTTGGCCGCCATTTTGCAATATAAACAAGTCAAAAACTGTATTTTAAAATAATAACTAGTTAACCTAATAAACAAAGGAATTTTGTTAAACAGCAATTTGCAGCAATGAGAATAAACAGCTGATATTAAACATCTGTTATCAACTTCATTTTTCATGTGTGGCAAATGTGTAGTTTAGTCAAGTCTTTGTTGATTAAAAAAAGTTATTTGTTTGTTTAAATAACGCTTTATTAGTATATTTAGAGTGTTTTCATCAGGCCCTGGTTTCCATTGGTTCAATACGTTTCTATACACCAAAATATCTTCCGCTCAGTTAGGGTGTTTTTAAAACTTTATATAGCTCTAACTTTTAAATGGTTAGTCGTATCAAAAGAACACCAAGAACAAAAAGTCTTAAAATAACTTAAGATACAGAGTGTTCCATAAGAAATTCAAAAGTTGACCACCATATTGGAAAATGGAGGCCATTTACCTACATATTTTTTAATTTCTCAAAAATAAGGAAAGGTGTCCTACTTTAAAGTTTGCTGTCAGATTTATAGTTTACAAGATACCAATGGTGTCCCATTTAAAAATACATCCTATATATCACAAGTTTTGTATAAAAATCGTCCACGATTGTTTAAATATTAATTATAAACGGTTTAACTTTTAGAGGTAAATTAATAAACAAATACTTATTGAATTGGGAAGAGAAACAGCCGAGCAAGTCATCCTATCCACAAGCAAATTCTAATCTTATGGTCCCTTCTTTGGTTCGTAAGGACGGGTCTGATAGTCCCATGATATAGTATATTTGAAGTTTGGCATGCAAGGGATAAATCTGTCCTTGGCAGACTCCTTCCAGTCAAAAACGCCAGGAGCCCTCTACCACTTCGTATCAGGTTGCCGATGTACACAACATACATCAGACCAGTACTTACTTACGCATCCCCAGCTTGATATTCCCTATTATCTGTTGCTTGGAAGAAAACGTTGGACTCCTTCCAGAACAAAACTCTTCGTTGGTTCTCCAACTCTCCATGGTACGTATCGAACGCAACCATCTCTCAAGGGCACAAAATCCCCACACTCGAGGGCTTCATCCTAAAGCTAACTAACTCAGGCACAGAGCCCAAGGTTTTCACCATACACACATTCAACAAATCATCACTAATCCGCAGGACAAAAGAAAACATCCCTTATGTTATGGTTTACGAACCACCATAAGCACTTAAAACCCACGCTCATTCTTAAAGACTATACATTTTCTGTAATTAAACCCAGGGTATAACATAGATTCACCATCTCGTTTACACACAAAATTTATTTCAAATTAAGTCAATATAATCTTTCTATAATGACATATTTTTAGTTTCAGATATGCAGCCATTATTTTGAACATATGCAGTTAATCATTATTTAGACCCTTCAGGTCTTAAAAATTTCCCAGCATTGAGGGATTCTAGTGTGCCTGGTAATTGTATTACCGAATTTCCATAGGAAAATGATCTATTTCAGTGACGTTTATGGTGGTATCTAAAGTCAGTGAGCACCGATCATTGTCCCCAGCACACGTTTTTGGGTGTCAATAAAAACTGTATACATATGTTCGCACTCTAACAGCCGAATTTTACTTCCGATTTGGTCCAAATTGGGTAACCACGAGGGTTTTCAAAGTCGCAAAAATCCAACAAACGGAAGCACGGTTTTTTTTACCGAGGGGGCAGCTTCTGATCTTAGGCAGACGGCCGGGTACGCGAGTTAGTCCGCTTCGAGTGAAGCAAAGCAGTCCATAATCAGAGGACTCAAGGTCGAAGTGTAAACTCGCAAAGGTGCGTTTTTTCCTCTGCGAGCGATACGCAGCAACGCGTAAAAAAATAACCAATTTAACGCCTTAGTGAGTAGACCAATTTCCCAAATAGTTGGTTAAAACCCCATAAATTATAAACTTAATTTTGGAAATTCGCTCAATTGATGTCACCGGTTCAGCTATTTGAACGAATTATTGTATTTTACCGTGACCCGTGTCTACTCCAGGATCACATACTTAGTCCGGTGTGGGAATTTTGTGCTCTTAATAGTTTTTAGTTACTATTTTAGTTTGTGTTTTAAATGAAATAGGGTGAAATGAATGTATTACTTACATTAAATATTTGATATTTACGTCAATTTATGTTACAGTTGATCTCTTGAGCCATTTCTTTAACAAAGGAAAATACAGCTGATCTATATAAAAGTGTGCTAATATTGGGATCTCAGAAACTATTTATTTTACAGCAAAGTTTAATGGAGGGCTCCCTCTTAATTTATGTGGAAATTAAAACACATTGGCGGCTAACAAAATGTATTGTAGATTCTTTTATTTTGTATTTTCTGTTTATGGATTTTACATATAAATTTTAAACGCTTTTGTACTTTGCAATTTTTTATATACCCAACAGCTTTCGTGTAAATTGGGCTTCAAGTTTTGATTTTTGTGGCTCCATCAACATGGGGGTAGGAAAAAATAATTGCCATTTAAAAGATGACATGACATGTTTAGTACTTTAAATTTGACGTGTTTAGATTTGTTAGTACTTTTTGACCATAAATCTTATTTTAATGCTGTTTAAAAGTAGGCAACTTTTTTATTTTCAAACTCATTTTCGAGTATAAGTATCCAAGTTAACGATGTGGTTAATAAGTTATAAAGTACTTAAACCGTCTGTGACTACTAATTATCTTTTCTTTGCACGTTTCGATGCGTATGTCCCATCATCAGATCTTCACTCATTCGAGGTCGTCAAACAACCACACTAAAAACATGTGCATTACATTACACAAACATTCAGCGCACCTCGACGTTTGAAGGAAGACTGCGGCACGGATCGTCGTCTTCCCATCGCGGTGTCATACAGCGAATGTGTCTGAAAGTTGAGTTTTCAATTAATAGTTCGTGTTTGTTCAACTTAAATGCTCTATATATCTCAAATTCCTCCACGGCGTCCATGTATTTGCCTTTTTACATATATGTAAGGGTGTAAAATTAATATAAAAATCAACATACTCATGGTTATTGTCGTGCGTAATTGCATTTTATGTTGTTGACGTTCTTGCGGGCTAAATGTTCCTCAAAACGCTTCCCAAACTGACTACCGGTTTGTCCCATATAAAGACAATCACAAGCTCCACAATTTATTTTATAGACTCCTGTGTTTGTTTCAGCCTACCTTACGGTTTTGGTCAGAGTAGTCTATATTACTTACGTTATTTCTGATCTTATAAGCGGTCGAAAGAGAGACTACTCAGTTTTTGCGTCATAAAAAAGTGCTCAATTACTTTCCTTAAAAATCTAATTTCCCTGACTTTCTCCGACCCCCCCCCCCCCCCCCCCCACCCCAGAGACCCTGTACAATGTTAAAATATCGTCCTTCGCAAATGCATGTTGAATGACGTTAACCACCCAACTTCATCACGATCGAGGTTTTTAAGTAAATTAATGAAATATTATTTTATTTGTCTTAAACATAAACCGAGTATTTGCACTCTCAAATTATATCCGGACGCGTCACTTCTCGATATTTCATCATGCTACAATTGGCAACCATAAACAACACATGTAGACAGACGTACTGACCGTCTATTTGTTAAATGTTAACAGTTAACTGAAGATTCGGTCGAAACGAAGCTCATAACGAAACAAATTTGCCGTGCAGAATGCATTGTTTACGATCTGTTTAACTTGAATACTTAAAACACGAGAGTAATAATTCAGACGAAAGTAGCGTATTTAGGTGCGCATATCTCATTTCTGGACGTTTTAGTATTGCCGTTTAGCGAGGAGGGCAAGAGCCGGTTATGAATTCATCTGATAAAGACCAAAGCTTTGCCAAATAGACGCTAAGGGACTTGATATTAAAATCAATGCTAAAAATAACTTGCATAGAGTCAATTTAATATCAAATAGCTTCTGTCTGGCGGTATTCTACAGGGTGTCTAGAAAGTATAGTCCCAAATTTAACCAGGCTATTCTATATACGAAAATAAGACAAGCAATTTCAATAAACATTGGTGTTGAAGTGCTTAGTTTTCGGATTATCCGCCATTTTGTGTTTTTACTAAACACATAATAACTTTCGAAATAAAAAAGATATTGACCTCAAGTTTTTTGTAAATAGTTACGTAACCAATCACCTTTGTACAAAAAAAAACAGAACTTCCTTTTGCATACTTTAAAAATGGCGGCCATTTAAAATTTTTAATTTCCAATATCTGTAAAACCGCTTAACTTAACAAAAGATTTTTAGAAAACAAAACAAATTTGTGTAATAACAAACAAAACGATGTTTTTATTTTCTCCGTAGCTCAAAATATATCCAAGTTATCGCCTATAAACTCAAAACATAATTTCTTTCTGTACAATTATTTATGTTTCAGTATTGTTATAGACAATATCAAGACATTATGTTTTGATTTTTGTCCGATAACTTGGTTATTTTTTGAGCTAGGGAAAAAACGTATTTTTAAAGTATACGGAAGAACGATCTGGTTTTTTGTACAACGATAAAAGGTTGCGTAACAAATATTTACACTAAATTTAAGGTCAATATCTTTTCTATTTTCAAAGGTATCAAGTAAGATAAGTAAAAAAAACAAAATGGAGGATAGTTTGAAAACTAAGTATTTTCGGACCTATTTTTATTTAAACTTTTATAGAACAGGCTGAAAAACTATTATTGAGCAACAATGGGATGAAAGACATTATGGGTATGATCATTCTTAGTCTAGGTACCAAAACAGAGAGAAACATAAAAACTTACTCCAAAATGTTACAAAAAGAAATTCAACACTACACACCAGATCTTAAACTTCAAACACGGTAAAATACTGAAGCAAGAAGTAACATCTCAACCACCTTATCACAAATGGATAGGCCTATAGCTAAACAGACTAAAAGATATTATGGTACGTCAGCTAACTTGTTTGTGATGGAATCGCACAGATAATGTGAGACGATAACAGGGGATCTGTCAGGGCCAATTTTATGTTTTTAGGGTTCCGTTACATTAAAAAAATCCTAATGAGATCACTCGGAGGCTGACAGTCGGTCAGTCTATCACGCATTAAATTTTCTCCAGAATGAAAAAGATATAATGAAATTTGGCATATAAAGTATGCAATGTTACCATCGTAAATAAGTGTATAAAGGTGCCAGTACAACAGGTGAGCTTGTCCGTCAATTAGAACGGAAAGAAACAAAACCTCACGTTTCTCTTTAAATATAATGAAACTATACAATGTTTAAACTGTCGGCTAATGCTTCTAACTTCACTTTCTTTCTGGAAACTGAAATGACCAGTTTTTGTGTACACAATTCAATTGCATTTGCTGTATATAACAAAAATGTTTGATACATTTTTAACTGCATACCCAAATCTCCTACTAAAACAGGACTAGCTAAAAAGGGGTAATTGTATAAAGAGTGATAAGTTTTTATGTAAGTTGTATAACAATTCTAATAATAATTACACGTTTCCGAATTTTTTGATAGAGGAAGTTATAGACAAAATTAAAACCAAAACTATATCAAATTACAAGTTATTGTTGCAACATACAAGCAGTTAAACTTTAATGCAGATTAATTAGAAAATTGATTTAATTATTTGGCTTTTAAATGCCAGGACGAAATTATTAAATTTGAATAAATATCCAAGCTGCATCCAAACTATGTTCCTTGCGCAACGTCAATGAAGAGGAAGACATCCGACATTTCCTTGCTGTATGTCCCTACTCAAGGAGTTTGGACGCCAAATTTCGGAAAGGATGTGTTTTTCTGTACAAGAATTATTAAATCATTTAAATGGAAGGCATTGGACTAAAATAAGTCAATTTTTCAGCAAAGGATTGGCATGTAGATTTAGTTTAACCAAAGAGTATAACGTTTTATAGTATTATTTGTTTCTTCTTCCTGATATTGGTGGTTTGCTTTCTTCCTAATGTTTATAAAGAGTAATTTTTAGTTGAAACGAGAGGATTGCAAACATTTTAATCAGTCGTTAAATTTTCTTTTTTGTTTTTTCTTTTTCTTATGGCTACAAAGTAATGGCAGCCCCTCTGACGGTCTTTGGAAAAAGAGTATTGTCACGAGCTGCTAATAATAATTATTCATATGTAGAGATAGGTTTGATCGATTGAGTTCAAACTTGCCATGAAGTTTAACCTAAAAATGATCTATTTTAAGAAAAATAAGTGATTATATAAAATCATGTTTCAAAATAGCGGTTGTTTGAAAATGTCAAAGCTAAATTACCAAAAATACGAACATTTTAACAAAAAATGACAATTATGTGGTACATAACAACGTAATTGCTAGAAGTAAGAAAACGTATATTTTACCTTACATAGTGTGTGGTGGGTAGTTTCGCCGCAGCCAAACAGAAGTTATGAATGTACGCTATCGTGTAGGTGTGGGTATTTGAATGACGTAACCTTTGACAAAGTTGTCAATATTAGTGTTCCTTCTTTTGTTAGATTCCATCAAATGTCGTTTTATTATTGGTTTCTGTGCTAAATTTTTATTATTTCTCGTTAATCAATCTCGTTGATCAATATTTTTCACGTTCATTTTTAGCAAATTTTCATAGGAAAGATGAGCTATTGCAGTTACTCTTATGGTAAGAGCTAAGGTCGGGAATGGTCAATGAGCACCGATCATGGTCCCCAGAACACGTTTTGGGGAGTGATTAAAAACTATATAGGCCTATGTGTTCGCACTCTAGCGGTCGCTCGGACGCGTTTATTATTCAAAAAAATCCGATAGCAGGAAGTATGTTTTTTGACCGGAAGTAAAAGTATGTTTAGATTTTTCGTGCTGGAATGAAATTTTTTTTAGGTTTTATAAAAAAAAGAATAAATAGGTCCTATAGAAGATCATTCTGCACATTATATTTTTTTACACGACCTTATAGCCCGTCCGGCTCCCTCATTGTCGACCAAAACATAAAATACCATAAAAGGACCCGATTCAAATCCATTTGGGGGATTTTACCTTGGGGACAGCTTCTGATCCGAGGCTTAAGGTCGGTATGCAAACTTTCAAAGCGAAGTCCATAATGCTAGGCAGCAAGATCGAGGTGCAAACTCGCAAAGCTAGCGTAAGCCGGGGCTGAGATGCAAACAAACCTACTAATATATTCAGCGGTTCAGCTGCGAGATCGAACTGTTTCATAGTTGCCAGCAATAGCTCAGGTATATTTAACCCGAGTATGATATGCCTTACTTCGACGATGGAATTAGTAAAACGGGAAACAAACAGCTGACTTTATTTATAATACAAATGTTGTTCTGAAATTTCAAATTAAATTCCTTTTCAAAAACTGCGTTGATAGCTGATAGAGTTGTTTGTCTTCCGACTTCTGGGCAATAAAGATTTTTTGGTGACGAGTTAAGAAGATGGGAGTAAGGGAGTAATGGCCCAATTCAAATTGAAACAATTGTATGTAATTGACTTTTTAATTCGTAATATATATTGCTATTACTTAATACAGAAAATGTGTATGTTGCTTTCCTAAACAAAAACATGATTCAACACTTTCTTAACATTTTAAAGCTGCGATTTATGTTTTGGAATTAATATAATAGGCCAATACAATTAATTCCAAACGCAAGATTTCCTAGACTTAATTCCGGGAGATCTGGAAATCGTTTTAATATCGTCACTTGGTCCCAAATACATATAATCTGAGTTTTCACCATCCCAGGAGGTGGGCACAACGTTTGGGTACCATAAAACCGAAAAGTTTTCGCACTTCTTTTGATTGATGATTAATTATTTCTTTGTAAAATGTATTCTAATGATATTCACCATCATATTTAGATATGATATTACTTATATTTAGATATTGCAGCTCATATTTTTGTAGAGTGTACGACCAAGTAAAACTTACGCCAATTTTGATTCTACTCACAATTTAGTACTCAAAATTGACTAAATTAGAAAGTGTAGATGTTATTTAACTCCCAATAACAAGCACAGGCAGTGCAGAACCGCTTGACCATACCCGAAGGGGCTGATTTTCTAGGAATTCTCCTATCTCCCCTCCCCAGTTTAACTAGTATATTCGACAGTTACTAGTCCAGTCAATGAATGCTCAAAAGGGAGGTGTAGAGGGAAATGGAAGGGACACAATTTTTGATTTTGGGACATTGTTCGGACTAGTTAGGAGGTAAACATAGTAAAAGTCCAAATTCCTAGTAAGTGAGCGGGGTGCAGGGGATCCTGTAGAAGGATTCCTTTTTTGGTTTTTCACGTATATCTCAGAAACTATGCGGCTTAGCGATAAGGCCATTGCATGCAAAACTAAAGCTCACAAAATGTCCTACAACATTGAATCTATTAATTTTTTCACTATCTCGCATAGTGTCTGAGATAATCGCGCTCAAAATTCGCTTATTTTTGAAAAATAAATTTTTCCTCGCGTTTTTGCTTTATTTGGCTAGCTAATTTTTCAGCCTTTCGTCCTACGAAAAAGTTATAACGAAGGAAGTTGTAGAGCGTTAAATTTCCGTCAATAATATAATATGATATTTTACGATATTAGCTTCAACCGTTCAAAAGATGAAGCAATTTTAACTTTAAGTGTAATTTCCGAGATTTTGCAGAAAAACTTACCCATCGTTATTTGTTGTTATTCCACTGCTATAACTAACTCTCTATATAAGCCAATATTTACTTATTTATATCTATAAATAGTACGTAATATATTTTTATATATAATTGAGGCATAAAGAAATTATATAATATATTTTTCATTGTGTTCCTTCCATTTCCCTCTATAACTTTTCGTTGACTGGACTATACGGTTTTATTGTGATTTTGTTATCAAAGTAGATTCGGCTTGGCGCCGCCTTTGCGTGTGCTTGTTTTACTAAAATTAGTGTTGTTATTGCTGTTTAATGTTTTTACTTTATGGTCAATTTTTTAAATATGAGTCTCGATAAAGACTATAAACGAATTGTTGAAATTATAAAGCAATTAAGTGATGAAGAAAGTGAAACTGAAGCTACATCATGTCAAGTAATTGATGAATAAAATTCCGACTATAGTGATATTGATAATGGCAATCTGGGCGAAAACGTTGAACAAGCAAAAGATTATGAGCAGAGTGATGAAGATGTTGATTTAATGTTATGTAAAAATCATAAAATTATAACGAAACATGATAAAAAATATAAAATGAAGTTGGCGGCGCAGAGCCGTCTTTGGGTGTGATCAAGTTACAAAATGACCGCGTGTGAAGCGGTGTTAACATACAATTTAATTGTCTACGACTTTCATTCTATGGTGTTTTTCAATTGAAGTAGACGTTTAAAAGATATGGTCGATTAGAATGTCATGAAATGTAAGATTACACGGAAATAGTAAAAATTGCCACTCAAAATTAACTGTCAACTTTTGCTATTCCCCTTAATCGAATTTGATGGTTTAGGTACTCATTCGATGCAGATTTTACGCTCTTTAATTGTCTAGAGAATACATTTTTCTATACGACGCACCGTTTTCAAGATATAAGCAAAAAGTGCGAAAATTGTGCTGTTTGATGGCTCCCAAACGTTGTGCTCATCTTTTTGGATGGTGCAAACTCAGATTACATGTATTAATGACCAACTCAAAGTATTAAACGATTTCCAGTTCTCCTTGAATTAAGTCTCGGAAAAATAAAAAAAAATTCTGGCCTATAAAATTAAAATGATATTAGTCGAAATTAAATGTTCAATATTAGGTAGCCAAATACATTAATAGTAAAATTTTAATCCAATTGTAAATTTTATATGCAGAGATTTTCATGCAAAATGGCATTCAAGTAGTTTTCAGGATTGTAATTTTTTTTCAGGAATCACGACTTTTTAAGACAGTATTTCTTTTTAATCCTACAAATTTCCGACACATGTTTGCCTAAAATGTATTATTATTTAAGCATATATTGGCCTAGGTATTGGAAGGCAGGCAACTCATCGACCTTTCACGAAAACGTATGCGTATTATCACCAAACATTTCTTTTCATGTAAAATCTGATATTTTACCGAATTTGCACTTTTTCACATTGAGTAGAGTATTGGAAAAGAGAAACGTTTTTATAACTTGTTACTGCTTTTTAAAAGTTTTTCCCATTCAAGTTATCTGTGCAAAAAAAAACATATTTTGTATTTCAAAAATATAAATGTGTTCAAACTAAGTAGCCGATTCTAAATTTACCAAGTAGGTTGCTACGGTAATACATTGAAATGCTTTCAAGAAAAATGTATGTTAATTCAGTAAATGTCTAACCTGAAATTGTGTTACGCTTCTGATCCAAATCAGTCGTCCTCAAAAACCCCTATTTTTTCCAAATTTTTTCAATTTTTTTCAATTTTTAATAGGTAGGCTACTCTAAATATTTTCGGGATAAAAATTAACCTTAAAAGTCCTCTACATGCAAATTAAAGTTTCGTCAAAATTCCCATTCCGGAGATTAACCCGGACAAACAGACAGACAACAAATGCATGTTTAGGTTTTGGTAACGTGTGACGTGTGAATAACCATATGAGCTTATATATGTTACCACTAACACTTCAATTTGATTTACATATTATGTGTAAATGCGAAAACGTTCTGACAAAATTATATTGGACCAACAAAATATTCCTATAATCTATATAAATATTTAAGGGCTAAATGTAGCGCTTTGTGATTTGTTTGTATGTTTTAAATAGCCGAAAATTACCTCGGCACCCATTGCTTCTATGCGGGAACAAACAAAAATAATAAATTATATTAGACCTGACGGGTCATTCGGCGTTGTGTATTTACATAAATAATAAAACACAATCTTCCTTTTTTTAATAAATTGTAAAACAGTATGAATAATATCAGATTGATATGAATCTTACTTTAAATTTTCATTTACTTTTATTTATATACAAAATTGCGTTTTATGTAAAAACAGCTGATTTCAAATTAGGCCTACCTTAATTTCATCATCTCCCGTTTCTTCTTTCTTGATATTAACAATTAACTTTGGCGGAACACTAGAACTGGGTACAGTCCTACTACCCATCGACATCCGATCACCATAGGCGAACAAACAAAAAGTCACACAAAATGCACTAACTAAATCACAGTTTGGACACACGTCGATACTGAGGGCCATGTGGGACTGACTGCAGAGTGCAGAGGGGATAGACTCCCGCCTAGCTTGAACATTTCCCTCGAATCGGCGCTAAATTTCCCTTCACCGGTGTAGGCTCGGTTTTGAAGTTGAATATCCCAGTTGGGGGTAAATTTAACTAAATCGCTGCTACGTAGATACAGTTTCTTACAGAAAACTGTAATTTGACAACACATTCACAATTCACACGAAAAGTATTAAACAATTTTTTTTCTTGGAAATTTACCTATCAAGCGTTTTTCGTGAAAAGTTGTAATATTGATTTTTTTGCTAAGCTATGTATTTAAAAGAATTTTCTAAAACGGTGTACAGTCATTTTAAGGGGCCCAAAGGGGATTTCCGTTTAAATTTGTAAAAATTTTCATTTTTTAGATTTTTTGTTTTAGCATATATTTATTCTTCCTGGAAGATTGATTTTAATATCATTATTGAGATTTCAACAAGAAAAATGAACTTCTATAATTTATAAATCAGTTTGCCTGGATTGTGAACACCCTTACAGTTGTGTAAGACCCATGTAAAAAATGTGTAACTACATTTTATTTTTCTTGTTTTTATTTGTCATATATAATATCTGCAATTAATTACTCTTACAACTAATAATAATTCGATCACGCAGCTGAACCACTGACTAGAGTTGACCGAATTTCCAAAATTAAGTTAATATGTTTTATTATTTCAAACAACAGAACTATTAACGAAATTGGTCTATTGACAAAGGCGATGAATAGCTGCCTCCGTGTGCAAATTATATTAGTACAATTTGTTTACACCTCAGCCTCCACCTGTGGCTCACGCGCTGCATCGTTCCGTCCATCTCGACCTTGCTGATTACGGACTGCCCTTAGCAAGTTTGCATACCGGCCGTCGGCCTCGGTTCAGAATATGCCCTACGTTAAAATCGCTCACGTGGATTTGATCCGAGTACTTCTATGGTATTTTACGTTTTAATTGATTAATTGATTTAATTTAGCTGAGCTATAAGGTCGTGTAAAAAACAAAATTTACAAAATAATCTTCTATATTTAATTTGTAGGTAAAACCTCAAAAAAGTTTAATTCTAATACGAAAAATCTCAAAATAAATTGACTTCTGGTCAAAAAACGCGTTTCTGGTTGATGGATTTTTTTAGCTAACTCGTATAGTTATAGTTTGATTATTGTAGCTCACTGAAGATGGAGACTTTGCCGTTGAAACGCGTTTGAGTTAATAAACAAATTAGTTGTGAGATTCTGTGTTCAAGATTTGTTCTATCAGGGGTATACACCCTTAGCTGAATCAAAACACTACTCGTACGACGCAACTTATCATTACGTCATTACTTTTTGTGATATCTTTCTTGAAACTCAGGAAATCTGCAGCAGTTGGCTTTAAACTAGGAACCCCGGAACGACGTGTTCCGTATTAGCTAAAACAATGCTCTACGATAAAAACATTCTCTGGAACCATTACAGCGTTAACTAACCTTAAACAAAAAGTTATAGTAATTCGATTACGCAGCTGAACCCCTGGACATGAGTTGAGAGAATTTCCACAATTGAGTTTATATATATGTTTCAGAGTTTCAGCCAACGTTTTGGTCTACTCACGAGGGCCCTGGATAGCTCCCTGTGTGTACGAAATATATTAGTACTCGTTTTGCGAGTTCCCACATCACCCTTGCGGCCTAGGATTATGTACTGCTTCGCGAGGTAAAAAATACCGGGCACTTTTATCGTATTTTAAGTTTTGATCGATTTTGGGGGATCAAGATTGGTTATAAGGCCGTGTAAAAAACAAAACGTACAGAATAATCTACTATTTTTATTTTTTATCTATAACCTCAAAAAGTTTCATTCTAGTGCGAAAAGTTTTACTTCCGACCAAAAAACATGCTTCCTGATGTTGGATTTAATTGGCGTCTTAGAAAACCAACGTGTGTTACAAATTTGGATCAAAACGGTGGTTAGAGTACGAAGGTATATACAGGGTGTCTTTTTAAATGGCCACTGTTGGTATCTTGTAAACTAAGCCTATAAATCTGACAGCAAACTTTAAATGGGGAACCTTTCCTTGTTTTCGGAGAAAATAGGCTATGTAGTTAAAATATTTGTAAATGCGCGCCATTTTCCGATATGGCGGACAACTTTCGAATTACTTATGGACAACTTTGGAATTTTATGGAATTTCCTGTATTGTATGATGATTTTGGATTTTACAAGCTATTTTTAGACTTTTTGTTATTGGTTTTCTTTTCATACGTACGACTAACCGTTTAAAAAAAGTTAGAGGGGTACCAAATTTTTAAAACACCCTAACTGAGCGGAGGATATTTTTGTGTGGTAACGTTTTGAATCAATAAAAACGGTATTAACACTAATACAACAATGTTTAAACAAACAAATAACTCTTTAAAATTAACCCTGTGAGTTATTGAGTTTTTAAAACTTTATACACCTTGCTTTTAAACGGTTAGTCGTATCAAAAAAAAAAAAAAATACCAAGAACAAAAAAGTCTTAAAATAGCTTGTACAATATAGGGTGCTCCTTAAGAAATTCGAAAGTTTATATTGGAAAATGACGGCTATTTATAAACATTAAATAGTTAAAATTTTCAACTAGGCCTACATATTTTGTAATTTTTCCAAAAACAAGGAACGGTTCCCCATTTAAAGTTTTCTGTCAGATTTATAGTTTACAAGTTACCAATTGTGGCCCATTAAAAAAGACACCATATACAATGTTTAGTGACACAAAAAAGCGTGTTCAGTGATACTCCTTTGGTCTCACCATAAGAGTCACTTTAATAGTTCATCTTTCCTATAGAAGTTCGCTAACAAGCAATGTGGCCCCAGTGGCGGCTACAGGGGCTGGGGCCATGGGGCCATGCCCCACCCCCCCGAGAACCCCGAGGTTTTTTTACGGAAAAGAAAATTACGTTTTACAATAATACAACGTTTATACTGACATCCTTTTTAATGGATAGTATTGACAACTTAAACTGAGTAAATTACATTTTTTAATCAGAACACCTTAATAGTTGCTCTACCTTGAGTCAAGGTGGCTTAGAGCAAGTGCTTGAGCTTCAGCACATATTAAGGTCGCTATTTTACCTTTACGGGAGTTGAGAAATAGATTAGGCCTATAATTGCAACGCGTCGACCCAACAGTCAAGGTTCATAGACAGTAAAGGTTCCCTCATTCAAGAAATATCAAAAAAATGGAGTAGGTGTAAATGAAGCTGTGAGGTTGCCTATAGTACAAGTACATATTATTACACACTGATCAAGGTATTGTCGTTTATACGCGTTACTCATTTGTGAATGCTTTAAGGCTTGTGTTTTTTGTTTAAACTTAAACTTTTTTTAAATTATATAAAGTGTTTTAAGTAGAACAAATACTTACTGTGGCTACAAAATCAATAAATAAACCTAAAGGTGGTTCCGTTTTCGAGGTTTCAACTTGCCTTTATTATTATGGAAAAGCAAAACAAGAAGGAATAACTAACATGTCTTTTCACAGATAGGCCTAGATCTTTTTTGTTTCTTTTGTAATAGTAAATAATATAATCCCACTTACTCATATAAAATGTTATTACAATTGCCTTTTGTCTTAATATTTTGATTTAAAAGAAGTCTATGTGGCTATCTTTTGAGTTAAAATTGTATAAGATAACTTTTTGTTCAACAATTTAACTAAAAACTAAAGTTAATTTTTTTAAATTAATACTAGCTAAAGTACCCGTTCTTCGCACGGGTTAGAAAGGTTAAGATATGTACTAACAGATAAATTTATTTAATAAAATACTGTAAATTGATTTAGAATAAAAGTAATTAATACAAATAATATACTATATAAACAAAGATAACGGAACATTTATTTATTTATACAATACATTTTTGTATACAACATTAAAAACTTTGTTATTTTTTGGCGAAAAAATGTGAAGATTTTGTCCACTTGACACTCGTGAACAGGCCACATAAAGTTGGCCATGACTGAAACAATCCTTTTCTAGATTAATGCCTACAAACTGCATAGTTTGGCCTTGGGCTTTGTTAATCGTCATAGCGAAAGCTAGTTTTAAGGGAAACTGGAGTCTTTTGAACTGAAAAGGTAGGTCCGTTGGGATTATGGGGATTCTTGGGATTATGACGGTTTCCCCTTTTGCGCAACCTGTCATAATTCTTGCAGTAATCAAATTATTCTTCAGGGCTGTAATTACCAATCTGGTGCCATTGCACAGTCTTGGTGCATCTAAGTTGCGCATTAATAGTACAGGAGCACCAACCTTTAGATAGAGCTTATGAGAAGGGACTCCCGTTAATTCTAAACTATTTAGGAATTCTGTGGGGTAGTTTGTAGCACTCTCCTCATTCACAACGTTATCAATAGACAAAAATGTAACTTCTTCTGAGGGCAATTTTTTTAGTAACTCATTGTTAATAGTGTTTACAGTGTCATTTAAGGGAGACAAAATGGTACGACTGCAAAGCCACTCACTTGAGAGATAATTCATTTCAATATCTGGGAACACGGATGAAATTAGTTCTTCAGTGGAGTTGACAATGTTACAGAAATTTCTTGGTAGTTCAATCATTTGCTGAGAATTTTTGGGGATCTTTCCTTCACCTATTTTCAGCAAGTTAGATGAAAATTCACCGGCATCGCTGTCGTTGTGTAAGTGAACTCGCATGTTATGTGTGAGGTGGAGTTTGGATACACTATTCCATAGGTGTGAAGACTTTAAACAGGCATTGATTTCATCAGCAGGAGTGCCACGTTGAATTACAGGCAGTGTTTGTCTAAAGTCTCCAGCCATCAACACAACCAAGCCACCCATCAAGGAGTTGTTACCCCGAATATCACGGAGGGATCTGTCTAAAGCTTCTAAGGCTCGTTTGTGCGACATGGTGCACTCATCCCAAACTATTAATTGACATTGACGCAACAAAGAAGCCCTCTCCGAATCTTTGGAAATGTTGCAAGTTGGTACTTCAATATGGGTGAAATTTAATGGTAGCTTAAACATAGAGTGGGCTGTTCTTCCTCCAGGCAGTAGGGTAGCCGCTATACCGGACGATGCTACTGCAATTGCAATTTTCTTCTCTTTACGTATTGTAGCAAGTAGAACGTTCATGAGAAATGTTTTGCCGGTACCTCCAGGAGCATCCAGGAAAAATACTGCACTCTCTTCACTTTTGACTTTGTTAATTACAGTATCATATACCTTTCTTTGTTGTGCCGACAGCTTCGGAACCATTTCAGCGACATAATCTTGAAGCTGATTGGTATTGTATGACAATTCCCTGACTATTTCAGAGTTTGCTTCCACATCAGTCTGAGGATTTGGAAGTCCAAAAGAACTCAGTTTCTTTCCACACATTTCAAAAACCTTCTTTTCAATATCGCGAAGTGCATCGTTGTACACAATATCATTCATTTCTCTTAGTTGAAGCTTGTACAAAATATCTTCAGACATTGTATATTTGAAAGTTTCCCATAGGTGCGTTGGGTTATAAATTCCACATGAACTCAACATAATCGAAAAAAGGTAGCGGACTTGAGAAGGTGATCTGGACTGTACTGCTTCTTCTAGTGTGTTTTCCCATATTCGGTCATCTTCTAAGAGACCCAAAGTTTGACAGGTTTCTTTATAGGTTTCAAAAACTGTATTTCCAACAGTTCTCAAGTCAATGAAAGATTTTGGCCCTCGGATCTTGTGTAAAAGAATACGTAGACAGAAACATTCCATGTTATTGGGATGGACCGTGTACACACGTCCTATAGCAGCTGTGAACTTGACGCCAGGTTGATCTTGAACAGGTTCTCCCAAAAGTCTTCGTTTAAATTCTCTTGTAGAGGGATTCCATGTGTAGTAGTGAGGTACGTCTGGGTAAAGAAGTGTTCTTGCAAACGGATCATTTTCACATAGTTTGAAAAATGCAGTCAGAGTGGTGTTAGGTGGATTTAATAGCTTTTCTTGCATGTTGTCTTCATGGAAGTATATTCGCTGACCATTTTCAAGGTGAACACTTAAATGTGTGACTGTAGGGTACCTTTCATGTACAGGAAAGGAAAATATTCTCCAAAAGGCTTCATTGCTGCTAACGTAGCGGCCGGTCTGATAAATTTCAACTTCATTTCTTTGCAGATTGGCTTGCACCTCTTGGTTTCGTAAATTGAAAACTGCTTGGTCGCTACCTTTGTGAATGTACTTACAAACATATTTAATTGACTTTACTGAACTGCAATACTCGACGTTTATGTGAGCGTTGAAAATTTTAGACAGAACAGGGCAGTAAGGGACAATCCAAGAGTTGTCTATAACGATAGGATCATTTCTATTTGATGCCATAGTGATTTGAGCAGAATTTCCACCGTCTTCAGAACGTCGACGCCTGTATAGTGGGTAACCATTCTCACTGGTCTGTGTATTGTTGATTAACGCTCTTGGATAACCTTTAGAACATTTGCCATGTTTCATGCAGGGCGAGTTCATGTTCAATGCACCACATGGGCCGTGCACCATGTTTTTGAGAACAATCTCATTCAGGTGTGGGTCTGCAATATCATTTGGTATCTCTGCACTGATAATTAAATCAATCTGGTTGGGCTGAATTTTTTCTGCACACCATATTAATGCATGGATGTGTGGTAATCCACGCTTCTGCCATTCAACCGTATACATCCAACATTTGACGGATCCAAATATTTCCCCCTTAGTAATAACGGTGACAAACTTCGTGACTTTCTGTCGGAAGACTCTTGCAACTATGTCATGACGATCAATGGAACGTTGACCGGGTAGTAATTCTAATGTAATTTCATCCCATTTCGGATTGCATGTCATTGTTATGAAGAGATCTGGTCGACCGTACTGCCGGACATATGCTAGTGCGTCTTGAGCATGTTCGTGCATGTATCTAGGACTGCCAGTAAATGATGAAGGTAGAATCACAAGTTGGCCGACATTATTGGGGTTGACATTTCCATCACTGGCCACTGCATCTTGTAAGTGAATGTAGTTGTCTGATCTAAGCTTACTTTGATTTCTTTTTATAAAAAAAAGCCTTTCCGATTCAATTTTAACATACATATCAACAACAAACTGATTTAAAAGCTGTCTGAATCGTAGTATTGTATTAAAGGCATTGTTATGAACCATAAAATAAAAAGCATAGAACTCTAGGGCAGTAACCTTTTTGTTTGGTAAAGGCTGATTGGTGACTGGATTGTGTTTTGGGATACAGAAATGATACCCTTCCTGACCTTGCCAAAAGATCAAAGGATACTGTAAGGCATCATAAAATCTGTGTGTTTCAGAAACCCTTACCAACGTTTCGTCACGTCGACGCAAGACAATGTCTCGACTTTCAAATTCATTACTGATAACAACAGCAGCTACTTCGTTTGTCGTTGGAGCGTTGAATCGCCTCTCATGTTCACCCGGAGGACGCCTGTCGGCGCGTATTACTACCTTTAGTTCTTTTTCTGGCCACTGTTCCATAGCTACTTTAAAGGTGTGGATAAGTTGATTGTGGGTGTGAAGTAAATGTTGTAAATCATGAACAATGTCGTTTGATAAACCTGGAATTATTTCATGTCGCCTGGCAGATTCTAAGTGTTCATCCCCTATAAAATAAACTTGCAGAAAACTGTGTTGCTGGCCAGCAGCTGGCAATAAAGATCCAAAACGATGGTAGATTTGACCATGCGCAGTAAACGTTGTTGGAAAGTTGTAAGAAATTGCTGGACCGGAAGTTCCGAATGACGTCATTTGGAAACAGGAATTATATTGCCGCGTCTTCTGTAAGAATGATGTTGAGAGTGGCGTTTCTCCAATCAGGAGTGTTCTCAGTGGTTCTGGTGGCTCATTAATGGTAGGAAGTCTAACTTTACCTGCGGTACAGCATAACCCAACACTTTCCCCTTTCCACTTGAGGGCACCACAGTGTCTGCAGGGTATATTCATAATTCCAAGTTGAAGCAGGCCATGACTGGAATAGGGAATATCTGGATTATATGAAAAACAAATACCTCTAAAAGGATCCCAGGTCATGCGCATGAAATTTGTTCTTTCTTCCCTTCTATGTCTTAAATGGTTTTCATGCTCTTCTGGTGTCTGGCTTAATATTTGGTTCAAATGTCTTTCATTATCATTTATGTGACGGTCCTCGCGCTGAGTAGGTGTTTCCTCAGCACGTGAAACAGCCGTTCTCTCAGCATTTCTTGCTTGTCGGGCATCGCGCTGAGTAGGTGTTTCCTCAGCACGTGAAGCAGCTGTTCTCTCAGCATTTCTTGCTTGTCGGGCATCGTGCTGAGTAGGTGTTTCCTCAGCACGTGAAGCAGCCGTTCTCTCCGCATTTATAGCTTGTCG
>JAGFPH010000133.1:975766-988621 GCA_018207615.1 Philaenus spumarius
CCTCAGCGCGTGAAGCAGCCGTTCTCTCTGCATTTCTAGCTTGTCGGACCTCTCGCTGATTAGGTGATTCCTCAGCGCGTGAAGCAGCCGTTCTCTCTGCATTTCTAGCTTGTCGGGTCTCACGCTGAGTAGGTGTTTCCTCAGCACGTGAATTAGCCGTTCTCTCAGCATCTGCCGCTTGTCGGGCCTCGCGCTGAGCAGGCGTTTCAAAAGCTCGCCGTGAAGCAGTTGTCAGCAAGCGTGCTTCTCGTTCTTCTGCAGTTTCGTTTTGGCGAGACTCGGCAACTCTCCTTGCTTTGTTTGATTTTAGATAGAGGTTACTTTTTCTCTTCGGCATGAAATAAATACAATTAATATTTAGCCTGCAAGCAAAATAAAATATAAAAAATGGTATATATTCCTGTTTTATTTTAAATATGAGCCACAGGTAACGGGGCAAAAAAAACTCTAGGCTATCTAAAAATCTTAAAGCATACAGTAGTGTAGCGTCAATATCAATTCTATGGTATTGATGTTATGGATAAATAGATATTTTTAATCCTTTACCTATGGCTCATTATAAACAATTGCGAAAGAATACAAAATTTGGGTTTGAAAAAAAGCAAAAAAAAAACATTTCCAACCAAACCAACTTAATTTTTAAAAGATCTTGTTTAAATCCAACAAAACAATAAATAAATCTCACAGTAAAGAAAAGAAAAGTTAAACAAAAACAACAATAAAATACAGTAAAAAAAAAACAAATACAGTAATTGAATGGCTATTATTTATAAGGTTGCTATTTTAACTGAATTACCCTTAATAATACTAATTTAAGATTAGATTCAACGTTAAAACACAATTTAATACTACTTACCTTTTTTATTTACTATACACAGCTAATAATAATGAATGTAAGAATTTCTTGATAATGTGTTTTTGTTCTCTTCCGCATGAAATAAATACAATTAATATTTAGCCTGCAAGCAAACGAAAATATTAAAAATGGTATATATTCCTGTGTTATTTTAGATATGAGCCACAGGTAACGGGGCAAAAGAAAACTCTAGGCTATCTAAAAATCTTAAAGCATGCAGTAGTGTAGTGTCAATATCAATTCTATGGTATTGATGTTAGGGATAAATAGATATTTTCAATCCTTTACCTATGGCTCATTATAAACAATTGGGGAAAAATACAAAATTTGGGTTTGAAAAAATGAAAAAAAAAACAATTCCAACCAAACCAACTTAATTTAAAAAAGTTCTTGTTTAAATCCAACAAAACAATAAATAAATCTCTCAGTAAAGAAAAGAAAAGTTAAACAAATACAACAATAAAAACAGTAAAAAAAACAAATACAGTAATTTAATTGCTATTATTTATATGGTTGCTGTTTTAACTGAATTACCCTTAATAATACTAATTTAAGATTAGATTCAACGTTAAAACACAATTTAATACTATTTACCTTTTTTGTTTATTGTACACAGCTAATAATAATGAATGTAAGAATTTCTTGATAATGTGTTTTTGTTCTCTTCGGCATGAAATAAATACAATTAATATTTAGCCTGCAAGCAAACGAAAATATTAAAAATGGTATATATTCCTGTGTTAATTTAGATATGAGCCACAGGTAACGGGGCAAAAGAAAACTCTAGGCTATCTAAATATCTTAAAGCATACAATAGTGTAGTGTCAATATCAATTCTATGGTATTGATGTTATGGATAAATAGGTATTTTTAATCCTTTAAGTATGGCTCATTATAAACAATTGGGAAAAAATACAAAATTTAGGTTTGGAAAAATGCAAAAAAACATTTCCAACCAAACCAACTTAATTTTAAACAGTTCTTGTTTAAATCCAACAAAACAATAAATAAATCTCACATTAAAAAAAAGAAAAGTTAAACAAAAACAACAATAAAATACAGTAAAAAAAACAAATACAGTAATTGAATGGCTATTATTTATAAGGTTGCTATTTTAACTGAATTACCCTTAATAATACTAATTTAAGATTAGATTCAACGTTAAAACACAATTATATTAAAAAATGGTATATATTCCTGTGTTATTTTAGATATGAGCCATAGGTAATGGGGCAAAAGAAAACTCTAGGCTATCTAAAAATCTTAAAGCATACAGTAGTATAGCGTCAATATCAATTCTATGGTATTGATGTTATGGATAAATAGATATTTTTAATCCTTTACCTATGGCTCATTATAAATTATTAAATTATTTATTAGCATTAAATTAATAATACTAATTTAAGATTAGATTCAACGTTAAAACACAATTTAATACTATTTACCTTTTTTGTTTATTGTACACAGCTAATAATAATGAATGTAAGAATTTCTTGATAATGTGTTTTTGTTCTCTTCGGCATGAAATAAATACAATTAATATTTAGCCTGCAAGCAAACGAAAATATTAAAAATGGTACTCTCTTTTATAATATTATAGATTTAAACCTATAATAATTTTAAATAATACACCAGTTGCATCAATGTTTGTAAATAAAACATCAACTAAAAACATTTACAAATAGCCGATTTGTTCTATAGTCAATGCAATTTACATTTCTATTAGCTTGAAACAGCTGTTCTTGCTTCTGCTCTTTAAGCTATCAAATAGAAGTATCCACAGCTGTTCGCATTACAGTTTCTGAATGTCTACTTTCCTCTGAAATGTAAACATTGAAACTTAGGACGTTCACGGGGCGTAGCCCGAGGGGATTTTAAGGAAGTGAATAGGCCTATAACTTGCATGGGTTAAAGATCTACCTTTGTGTAAAGTTTCAGCCCAGTCGGTTCAGTAGTTTTTGTGTTTACCCGGAACATCAGACACACACACACACACACACACACACACACAGAAACCACCTCTCTTTTATAATATTATAGATTAACATGTAATTAATTTGTTAAATCAGTGTATCTAATTTTATAGTTTTTAATTTTTGTGCCATACTTATATTTAGGTTTCTAAAAAATCTTACTTATCAGAAACAGTGGGTGCAAAAATGTAAACGAGCCGACAAATGGAATCCTAGTTCAGCCTTCATTTATGTTCTGTGCATTTTAGTAATGAAGATTTTATCCCAGATTTAAATGCTGAACTGAAGAATTGAAAGGTTGTTCAAAAAAATCACAAAAAATCAAATTCCCTAAGTACAAATAAAATTGTCCGTTGTATGGAAATTGAAGTAAAATATAAACCTGTGGTAGCTATAGCTATAGCTGTGTAGCTATATCAAACAAAGATTATTTATTCGAATGAGGTATTTAAATCAACATGCAAGTTTCCTTGCCAAAAAACGTAAAGCAAAACTCCAACTTCAAATACTTAGCAAAAGTTCAAAGACTGATGACATAGGCCATAACATTAAATGTATTAACATTATTAAAAATTATCATTGTATAGGTGTGTTTATTATTATTATTACTATTACAAATTACCATGTATTAACATGGCTAAATTTTCCTAATTTTAGTCTTTCAAAAAATATAAATTAAAATTTGTTTGATTGTATTTATTTTATTATTATAAATTCAAATGTATTAACGTGATTGCATTTTGTTCTCATTTTATTCTGTATAAAATATTATATACAATTTTAATGACTGCTTTTAGTTATATGGTTTAAAATGAGTTTGTATCATTTGAAAAAAAAAAGAATTTGTACTCTTATTTTGTTAAAGTAGGCTATGTTAAAAGTTTTCACCGCCCTTTGTTTTTTTGTATTCGAAGTCTGATAAGTATCATTTAAGTTCTTTTTTTTTTTTCTTAATGAGAGTAGCTTCTAAACAGGCTTATTAAAGCCTAAATGAAGTGCCTACATTTTCCTTGTACCAGAAGGGTAATTTTATGATTTCTTTCGTTGTTTGTTTAAGTTTATAATATTGTTGAAATTATTGTATAATAGTATTTAAGTTCAATTTGAATTATTTTAAGTTAATAAGTTGTTTAATAATTGTTTAAAGTTACATATTATTATTTAGTTTTATTGTAACTAACAGTTAATAGTGTTACCAACTCTTTTGTACAAGGAAAATAATGAATAAAAAAACAAAACAAAAATTTATTACGTGGTAGCATTTTATTTTAAACTTTAGTCCGTAAAAATGTAAATTAAAATTTGTATGATTATACTTTTGTAATTATTATTAATTGCAAATTAATGGCATAAACACAATTTTTTTGAATTGGTTAAGATATTTTCATACAATTACAAATGTTGAAATGTGTAAATTAAGTATCATTTTAAAAAACTGCAACTCCAAAAAATAGTTTAATAATAGTTTAATTTTGACAAAAATTAGATGACTTGTACGACGAAACATACATCTCCCGTGACAGCGCGGCGATTTTGTACTACAGTGACGTCACTGGACAGGGAATGGTGCGGGGGTTCGAGTTTGTTTACATAACTATGAGGCAACCTTTACTGTTTATAAATCTTGGACAACAGTCGGCACATGCGGTAAAGCGCAATCACCATATTATCAGCAGTGCTGCGGATTAACTACTGTATTTTGAACGTGGTATTCTAAAAAAAAAATTCCGGGATTCCACTTTTTTTCCTGGGGGGGGGTATTTCAGAAAATACCCTCCAAAAATCTGCTCTGGAGTCGCCACTGTGTGGCCCGGCAACAATCAACAATGTAATCAGCTGTTCTAAAATCCAACCGCAGCTGATTTAATGTCGGTAGTTTACTTTAGCGTATACCGTATTGTGTCCGTCTATATCAGTTCCACAGTTCCTGAAGTGAGATGGAATTATTTCGGAACACAATACATAGGCCTACATACCGACAAGTTCTTTCTTTGTGTATCGTAAAGGTAAAAGTAGTTTTGAGTTACAAAATAATAACTTGGCAACACCACAAACTTACAAGACAAGTTGGTGCAAGATGTAATGCAACGCTTAATTTTATTGTTAAATTATATTAGATTTATTTTGTCACGGACCAAAAGACTAATTAATGGTTGAAGTGGTTGTTTCACTTGACAATGCATATAACACGCCTTAGGTCGACAACAATAGCGATATATTATAATGACAATGTTTCCATAAACCTTTTGAAGTTGGGTAATTTAAGGCTCTGTCGCAGATCTGTCAAACTACTTCCCTCAAGATTAATGGCAAACTTAAACGGACTTAACGCTATCAGTTCAGTTTCATTCTATGTGTACCGCAGACAATACTAGTAGAGTTTGATATACATACAATGGGAAACCACCTTCATTCCGCCACACACATACTTGCCACACATCTTTTTAATAATGGCGTAGGATTAATAATAACATTAAAACTATATTGGAAAATAATAATAAATATTAAATTTAGTTTAAAGTTTACGATTTAGCAAGTGTTACAAAGAAACAATAGCAAGTATGGCATAAACAAAAACCTAACCTAGAACTTAAAGATACAAATTACAAAGTATGAAATCGCCCGTCAATGGAAATGCCACGGGTTATTATTATTATTTTTTTTTTTTTGTTTAAAGGCGAAAAACCTGGGGATCCCCACTGGTTATTAGTCTACTTGCCAGTTTAATGGTGATGTGAACAGCTGATACTACCAATCATCTTAAACAAAAATATAACTTAAAAATTAGAAATACAAACTACAAAGTATGAATTCAGCCTAATGGAAATGCTACTAGGAATTAGTCTACTTGCCAGTTTAGGCTTGTTAAGAATGAACAGCTGATTTTAGCAATTATCTTAAACAAAAATCTAACATAAAAATTAGTGATACAAATTACGAAGTATGAAATCAACCATTAATGGAAATGCCATTGGGTAGTAGAATATACGTGTCAGTTTAGGGGTGTTAAGAGTCAACAGCTGATTGATTCCACCAATCGTCTCAAACCAAAACAAACCTAAAAGTCAAGTATGAAATTAGCTGTTTTAATTTGCCACTAGGAAATTATCTACTTGACGGTTTACGGGTGTTAAGAGTGAACAGCTGATTCTACCAATCATCTCATACAAAACTATGACTTACACGTTTCAGGTACAAATCACAAAGTATGAAATTAGCTGTTAACGGAAATACCACTGGGAATTAGCCAGTTTAGCGGTGTTAAAGTCAACAGCTGATTTTATTAATAACCTAAAAATTAGAGGTAAAAATTAGAGAATACAATAATAAAATATCGAATATGAAGTAATAAGAGTAATTTTGAAGAGCTTTATGCAGCCCTTAGTAAAGGAACCCAAAAAATCTGTTAAGTGGTATCTTTATAATTGTCATTATATACGTAAGCCTTAAATCATATTGAGAGTGTTTGTGTAATTATTACGGGAAATTACCATAGTGGAAGCAGAAATAGAAACGGATATTTCCACAAAAATCTCAAAATCGATTTTTTTGCGATCACTATACTTTCTCTACAGCCTACCATAATAAATGAGAAAGTAAAAACACAGTATCATAAGGCAAATAATAACGTATTACAAAAATACGTGTGCAAATAAATATTCAATTCAAGTAAAGTGATATTATTTTGTTTACTTTAGTACTGTTTCCCAGTAGCTAAACAAAATAATTTCAAATTAGATTACATTTTTAATATTTATTTCAATTACTAGAGGGTGAGATGGATAATAGACGATGGTTAAAAGAAGGAAGATGAGGTGAAGGAGAAGGAGAATACATAAAAACAATGGTCGGTATCCAAACAATTACTCCAAAATTCTTTTTATGTTACATTGCACATTGTGTAGTTGTTGAAAAAATGCATTTACGAATATATTAATTAAAAGAAGGCCTATATATTATTGAAAATCTATATGGGTGGTAGTTTCATTAAAAAACACTTATCTCGTTTTCAGGCTTCAAAATTTGTCTCCTCAAATATATTCCATATCCCCTATCCCCCAAAACCTCTTGCGCAGGACCTGTAAGGGAGGAAAGTATCATTTTGTCGCCCTGAAACGAAATGTTACCGCACGAGCTCAACGAGGGCCCTGATAAGTTGTTCTTTCTACCCTATTAATGATACTGAAAACACATCTTAAAGTACTAGCTGGAGGAAAAGAGTATTTTTGACCGTTTTCTCTCATTTGCGACCACTATGCAACGTTCTGAAGTTTACGAAATCTTTCGTCGATTTTTAAGAATATTAAACTTGTTATAAACATGTCAAAAACGTGATTTTTAATAGAATTACCTAAAACTAGCAAATTGTCTTAACGATTACTTAAGTTTTCTACTCAATATTATTCTTTATATTGTAGTCTTCTAGCATTGTAAGTGTCTCAATTTTAGGGTTAAGTTTTGATAAGCAGATTAAAATAGGACATTTTTACTTTGACCATAAAAATTAAGCTACTTACGATTTTGATGGCATTAAAAAATTCTTGAAACTCTAGTAAATATTTATTGTAAAATTAAAAATAAAGATACAATGCTACTACTAGAAATACAAATTTAAAACTTAAAAATTGTAAACGACGATAAACTTAGGCGAATTGTGCAGCAACACAATATACAAATA
Source organism: Philaenus spumarius (assembly GCA_018207615.1). Taxonomy (NCBI): domain Eukaryota; kingdom Metazoa; phylum Arthropoda; class Insecta; order Hemiptera; family Aphrophoridae; genus Philaenus; species Philaenus spumarius. The sequence goes on from JAGFPH010000133.1 coordinate 983,274, forward strand.
TACTTCTGGCTCTAAAATGTAGGATTAACAAAGCATAAAGTGTTATTGCTACTAAATAGCCAATCACAAGCGAGAATCCACAACTTTTTCAGCTGGTAGCAGTAGCATGACGTAGCAGGTAGTCGCATCATAACAGATCTGAGACAATTAATTCGCAGTTTTTGTACAATGACGAATAACGAAAAGTAAAAAAACCAATGACGAGTAACATTTAATCGCGTTTTGTTTGAAAATAGAGTAACAGTTTGTCGTAACATCTCTAGTTCCAGTACCCGACCACTTTTGTATAAGTTTTCGTTATAAATCTGCTCTTTCATGCACTAGCTACGGGGGGGGGGTCATACTAAAAAATCACAACCCGACCACACTTTATTATAATAAATCATGATTCCCAAAATTGAAACCCTCTCAAATAAAAAATAGTTCGATCACGCAGCTGAACCTCTGACGTGAGTTGAGCGAATTTCCAAAATTAAGTTTATATGTATTAGAGTTTTAAACAACTATTTGGGAATTTGGGCTACTCACGAAGGCGCTCAAAAGCAGCCTCCGTGAACGATATATATTAGTAGAATTTCTTTGCACCCAGCCTCCAGCCCCGGCTTACGCGTTGCTTCGTTCGACTCTCAGCGTTAAAACACGCTTTGCACCTCGACCTTGCTGTTTCAGGTTACGGACTGAGCTTGTGAGTTTGCAGCTCAACCTTGCGGCCTCAGATTATGTACTGCTTCGTTTCGCTCGCTTCGATCTCCGATCAGTAGCAGCACCCAGGGTAAAATCCATCATGCAGCATTTTACCAACATAGTAAAAATGAACCGGGTACTTTTAAAATATTGTTTTATCTATTTTTTTATAAAGCCGTGTAAACAAGTGTGCAGAATAATATCCTATATTAATTTTTACTTTCTCACTATACTATAGTATAGAGAAAGTATATAGTGATCACAAAAAAAATAGATGTTGAGATTTTTGTGGAAATATCCGTTTTGGGAACCCCTGAGACCAAAAAAGTGGTTTGTACAAAATGTCTGTCTGTATGTCTGTATGTGTGTCTGTATGTATACAAAGCTAGAGCGAAAACTATTCGATCGATTTCAAACAAATTTGCACCAGACATGTCAAGTAGGCCTGCATTGTGTACAGATGCACGAAAAACGGTTATGAAAAATTTTCAAAAACAACCCCCTTTTTGGCAAAAAAAAACCCCAAAAAACCAGTTATTATTTTTTTATAAAAAAAAACGGCTCTAATGATTTTGATAAAATTTGGCTTATTTGTAGCCTTTAATGTACCCTACCATAATAATTTAAATGTGTTTGTGAGAAAGTATGTGCCAGTTCCCGGTACCGTTTATTTTAGATGTTTATTTAAAAATCTCAAAACAAATTTACTTCCGGTCAAAATACATGCTTCCAGTTGTTCGGAAGTCAAATGCGGCCGTTATGTTGCTTACACTTAACATGTTTGTTGCTACAAAACATTTTTAAAGACACTCTAAAGCGTGTTCTATGGACTATGATCGGTGCTAATTGACTACTCGTAACCTTAGGTCTCACCATAAGACTCACTGCATAGCTCATTTTTCCTTTGGAAATTCGCTAAATGTGTACTCGTATATGAGATTTTTTCATTGACGATCATACCGTTACTTGAACACCAATTTTGTAAAGTTGCTTAGTCATAAGCATTGGAGAGGTATCGGCCTCTCGAACAAAAACATCGGAGTCTTCGCGATCGATTCAAAATAAAAAGGGGTGAATCAAAATCGATCTTCACTCAAACGCAAGTTCTATTTTTATTCCGAAAACTAGTTTAATGCAAACTATCATTGTAACGAGTTTATTCAAAAGGATAAAATCCGGATTCACGGGGTCAAGTTCAACTCTTGTATAAGTTTAGAAATTGTTAGTCAAGGACAGGTTATTTTTTATTTTTTAATAAACAAAACGGTAATTGGAAGAGAAAAATATTTACGAGGGGTATTTACATTGTGGGAGAAATCCCACATACGTGCACCACTGAGGAGTTTCGCATTACCATTGCCTGTGCTGCCTTCTCCCGTTCTCCCTTTCCCAGCTGGGGTGTTGGATGTCACATACGGAAAGGATCGTATTTCTCTTCTCCATTTCAAAACACTCTTTCTCGCTAAAACTTTCTCATTTGTCTGTATGCAAGTTTAAATGTAGAAAAGAGAGGATATCATAGGAAGTTGAATTTGTGGATCCAGCCTGTTTTCAGTGGGGAGTCTGGGCGGAGTGTGGAATAATTTTTTAGTAGCCTATAAAGGGCTTGAAAACATATTTTTAGACTATTTAAGAGAACTTAAAGTATTATTTTATAGACAATTTAAGTACATATGAACGTGATGTGAAAACCTTGGTACTTTATTCAAACAAGCTTACTTTTTTATCTTATTTTATTTCACATTATACAAGATACCGGTAACTAAAAATAAAATAAAATTGAATAGATCATTTGAAGAAATGTACATATTTCACGAAAATACCCGAAAAGCCTCGGAACACTAAATCAGGTTTTCCTTACATCAAACAAAAATATAGAACTTGCATTTCAAATCGATATAAAAATCATTATACAAATATATCGATTTGTAATAGATACATCGATTGTAAAATGTGCTTTCTCATTGGTTGAAAACTGTCCAATAATTGCAATGGTTTATAGAAAAATTCATATCTAAGAAACTATGATAATTGTAAATGATTCGGACAGTTCCGTCGGACAGGAGTCCGATCTGGACATTCTTTTTTAATGTGCCGAACATGTCTTTGTTGCAGGTGATTTCAACGCCAAGCACAACTCGTGGTCACGGAGGACAAACACCAGGGGCAAGCCTCTTCGTCGTTTCATTGATACTCAGCCTAGTGCTGAGGTCTTGGCACCTGCAGAGCCTACTTACTACCCGGCCCATGCGCTTGCTGACGTGCTCGCTATAGTTCTAACCAAGAATGTTCCTTTTTCCATAGTTGTTCGTGCTATCCAGGAACTCTCGTCAGATCACTGTCGTTGCTAGACCTACTTAGAGCTTACCGTCCAACATTGTACGTGTCAGGGTTGACTGGGACCATTTTAACGAACTTACCACGGAACGCCTAAAGCATCCAGCGCCCCCTAACTCTGCGGAGGAATTGGACGGGCAGGTCAGCTCGTTACACGACCTACTAACACTTTCTGTTTCAGATGCTTCCAACACAGATGCTTCCCAAGAGCCGTCGCGGGAAACCCTTCCTTTACGGAAGGAAATTGCCAAGAGGTGAAGGCTTCGAGCTTATTGGCAATTCACTCGCTCTCCGGCAGCAAAGAACCTCTTCAACTGGCAGAACGACCATGTTAAAACTCTTTTGAATGATTTCAAGTCTGAGTCATGGGATTCATATCTGCATACTCTGGATCTGCAAGACGGTAGTGCTTGGAAGGTAGCCAAGGTACTCCGTAGTGAGAAGCGTTCCAGTTGGCCTCTACAAGGGCAGCGTGGCCTAACCTATTCTGTTCTGGTCGAAACCTTTGCTGACACTATGGAGGATCTGTTCCAACCAAATCACGATGTTTACGATGAGGATCATGCAGATAAGATCGAGGAGTTCGTTGACGACTACTTTGCAGAGTGCTCAAGGAGGTGCGGGCCGCTGTCTCTGCGGCCAAGCCGAATAAAGCCTCAGGGCTGGATCGGATTGGCGGCAGGGTCTTGCTTGCTGTGCCCCCTCAGTTAGTGGAAGTCTTACTAACTTTGTTTAATTCTGTCCTCAGGTTGCGCCACTTCAATTCCCAGTGGAAGACTGCAAAACTCATTCCGAAGCCGGGGAAGGACCATCTCTTTCCACAGAAATATCGCCCGATATCTCTGCTGCCGACCATCTCAAAAATATTCAAACGTCTTTTTCTTTCTAGGTTGCAGCCTTATCTAGAGGACTACATCAGACCAGAGCAGTTCGGCTTCCGACGTGGTCATTCCACTACGCTCCAACTCGTTCGAGTTATCAACCAACCACAATAAGTTCTTGACCTCTGTTGCAGTGTTGCTAGATGTCAGTAAAGCGTTTTACAAGGTATGGCACGAAGGCCTCCTCTACAAGTTGAGCGAGTCTCCTGTACCGGTGGCTGCAATACACTTGATCTGCTCTTACCTCTCAGGCAGATCCTTCAAGACCTTCGTAGACTGCGAACTCTGAACTCTGCGGCCGATACTAGCTGTTGTTCCCCAAGGCAGTGTCCTGGGACCAGTAAAGTATCTGGTTTACACTAACGACACTATTCCAGGTGTGACACTCTCAAAGTATGCTGATGATGCGTTTCTACAAATCCGGCTTACGCAACAAAGACCATGCAGAAACAAATGGACGCGATGTCCCCGTGGCTGCAGAATCGTCGCATTAAGATAAATGCGGATAAATTTCATTCCATCTGTTTCAGGAAAAGGCCTAAAATGACACGCAGAGTCCCTCGTGCCGTGGAACTTGACGGGGCGGATATCCCTTGGAAGCCTACTGTCAAGTACCTCGGCATAACTCTGGACAGTCGACTCTTGAGGCGTCACATGCAGAACAAGGTATTTACAATATCGAGCCCGTTCAAGATTATTTTAAATGTTCTAATATTACCTTCAGCCTTCAGACAACAAACGAGGTAGAGTACTGTAGGGATCAGCCAGCAGACCACTCGCAAATACGAAAATTCGTGCTGGAGGGATCAGCCTTCAGACAACGAAAGAGGTAGTGTGCTGCCGGGATCCGCCAGCTGACCACACGCAGATAGGAAAGTTCATCCTGAAGGGATCAGCCTTCAGACAACGAACGATGTAGAGTGCTGTCGGGATCAGCCAGCAGATCACTCGCAACTTAAAATATTACTAGGCCACTTTTAATTATTAATAAGTGAAAATTTCAACAACAAATTTACAATCTGACCATTTACATGTATTAGTTTTTTTAGTTGTATTTAATTTGTAGATTACTTGATTTTTATGATTAATTTGATTCCTATGATAATGAATGTAAATTCATTCAACAATAAATATGAGTTGGTTCAATATAGGTCACACCTAGAATTTTGTGTTGCAAAGATTTTGATTGGAAATAGCTGTTTTGTCTGTTATACTACTGGGAGTGAATACCGTATTTTTACCATTTTCAACTAACAATCAATATCTTAGTGCACTTCTATATAGTCGTATGAAGGTATTCCAAAAATTGTAATTCCTAGCTGTGATAGATTTTGCTGTAGGCCTACGTTGGTTATGAATCAGTTGGTCAGTTATACGGATAATCTGAAAATTTTAAATAATGGTAAATCTACTTAAAAGGAAATAGGCCTATTGTTAACAATGAGA
>JAGFPH010000134.1:8548-43467 GCA_018207615.1 Philaenus spumarius
TTTCTTCTAGGCTAGTTTGATTTAATTTTAAGTTTTCTTCTAGGCTAGTTTGATTTTGTTTTAATTTAATATCCAGGTTTAATTGTAAATTTTGTATTAATAAGGTCACTTGTTCTAAGAGGTTATGTTGGCTTACTTCAGTAGACGTTTCACTTTGTGTGGCTGCCATTGTGCTGGTTGTTGGTTGTGGTGCGTCAGTTTCTTGGTTTTCGATTTCACTAATGGGTCTTAAATTCTTTAAATGGCCTTCCTGTGCTTTTTCAGTCGGTCTTATAGATTTTCTTAAATTGTATTTAGGGTCATCATCTTGTGGATTATTCATATTTATAATGTAGGCTTATTTTATAATATATTTTACTTATGGTAGGGTACTTATAACTAATATAATACTAAAGTGTGGATCTATCAATTACTATATCTATAAATGTGTTGGTTATGTTTTTTTTTTTTGTTGAGTGTTTAAGGAAGTAATTATTTATTATGGAGATAATTACAGCTGGCACGTTGGTCGCCAAATTTTATAACATTTATATTTGGTTTATATTATTTGATAGGTATTCCTTGAAATTCAATTGCCCACACGTTGTGAAGCCAAATTTATAATATACTTTATTAAAATACTTGCCCCAAAGTTGGGAGCTAAATTTATAATGTTACTAATTACTAATACTATAGCCTATAGGTAATATAATTGAAACCTACTAAGTTCAGCTTCAATTATATTAGCTTTGAAATAAGTACAAATTTGATTTAACAAAATTTTAGTTTAATATAATTAAAATTATTCATCTAGAAATATATAAGGTTTATAATTTTGGTTTGGTACAAGAAAGAAAGAATTGAATTTGTTTTATTTATAATGAGGAATATCTATTTAAACAAAATGTCTATTTCCGGTTTGGCTTAGCTCAGTATAACAATTTAAAATTTGTAGAATAAAGTTAGTTTCATCACCATAATACATAATTTAATTAAATTTAATTTTAATTCAAATTGATCTCGGGCTAGGGGTACTCGTGCTGCTGTAATTATCCCATTAAACATACACGCAATTATGAATTTAAACATTAAGTTAACAATTATGAAATGGCGTCATAAGGAATTGGATTAGAAGAAAGGTAAAGATTTTTATTTGACTAATTTCCTTTAAGTTTTAAACTTAATCACTGTTCTTTAAATACTTATCAGTTTTTGGTTGAACACATGAGTAAATATCGGGTTATTTTACGTTCTGATTACACTTTTATAAAACAATTAACGGCGTCACTTCTTCATTTCATTAGATACGTCCACCCACGCTTAGTTCTCAATTTGCACTGATTTTTGGCTTCACTTTTAAAAACGATGTAGCCGGGTTCGTTCACTTCCGTCTATGCCTGCATCCGGAAATCTGTATTCATTCATTTGATTCGACAACTGCGTTCACGTGAATGTTACGTCATAGGCTTCTTTCGTCGTTACCATGGTTACGGAGTATTACGTCACTGCAGTTTTCCTAACATGGCGTGTTTTTCTCTTTTGAAATTAGTTTTCGACGGATTTTATACCTAAAGTATTTCTTTGTTGGTTAAAACAATTGTAGAATTAATTTGTTCTTGCGTTTAAAGCATAAAATTTATTTACTTGTAATAATTTTAATTTACCCGATTAAATAATAACTTCCTTTTTTGAATTTAGTGTATGTTGTACTACTTGTGTCATATGCTAAACTAATTATGGTGAATATTTTAGTAATAATAATAATCTACGGTATATAATTAACTAATAATTGTTTCATAAATATTTTCTTAAATATAGAATACGTTTCATACATTGGATTATCGTGTTTTTGTTTATAGTTCAAATTACATGGTACATTATTTGTTTTAGCTTGACTCGCGTTTACAATGGTTTGGTCGCCTACTAAACATGGCTGACATAACTTAACTACATACGTTTTTTAACCATCTTGTGTTCTTGTATAATGATTTTGACAAATTTTACATAAATAATAGATATAATGTTTCTAATTTAGTTTCTTACTTTCATTTCTTCATGGGGTTTGGTACTGGTGTTTGTTTATATTTACATAGGGTTCTCTAGGCTATAATACTATAGGCCTACTGTTAGAAGTGGATGTTTTTGTATTACTTAGATTTGAGACATTACATGAGTAGGCACTTAAAAAAGGACTGTTTTATTGAATACAAAATTGGGGGGGGGGGGGTTAGAACACAAACACATTTTTTAAACTTTTTTCTTCTCATCGCGGGCTCTGTTTCTAGTTGCGAAAGTTGAATTATATTGTTAGTGTCTGGCGAAACAAAACCTTAGGCTAAACAATATTCATTTTAATAATATACGATTATTATATGTATACAATATATAACTTATATATAGAAGTATAACTTCCACCGTCTGGTCCGACGCAGACAGTTTTTTTTAGTGAAAGTGAATTGTAAATATCCTATACTTAATTACACTCAAAATAATACTTCCCGACGAGTTATGGATTTGTTAGCCCCCTAAATGTATAATCGGAGCATAAAACCAGCTCTATACACTTTAAAATATATATAAACTAATAAAATTGTTGTGCTTGTGTGTTCGGGTAATTCACAACCCGATTTTGAAAAGTGTAAAGGTACCATCGTATGATACCGACGAATTATGGTATTTTTGATCTTAGCCAATAATTCAGTGCTATATCCCAATTTATATTTAATTACTACGAAAATATATAGCCTAAGTGAAGTTATACAAGTGTCTATACAGCCAAACCTAATTATTTTAGCAGCGTTATCCTAATAGTCGGAGAGCTGACTACGAATTTAGGAAAGATATTTTGGGCAAGTTAAAATAACAAAAAACTAATATTTTATTATTTGGAGAATCTAGAATCCTGAGTCTGGCAGAGGGTTTGCGGTTATTTTACTACTGCGCAACCTATGACATCTGCAAAAAAATAAATGAAAAAAATATGTTTTGGGCAACTTGAAATTTATTTAATCTTTAATTTTAGCATCTATTTAACTCAGAAATAAACATCCCAGACGTTTTTTGGGGTTTTAAAGTATAACCAGACCCCCTCCCCCCCGAATATATGTAATAATTATACCTCAAAAATATACTTTGGGCATTCTGAAATTTGTATAGCATGTTTATTAAATAATATTAAAAACAACGTGTAAAGCGCCAGACGAATTAAACGGTTATTAATATTTCCCAGACGCGAATACAGATTTTAAATGAATGCGACAAAAAAGGTCATAGGTTGCGCAGTAGCAAAATAACCGCAAACCCTCTGCCAGACTCAGGATTCTAGATTCTCCAAATAATAAAATATTAGTTTTTTGTTATTTTAACTTGCCCAAAATACCTTCTCTAAATTCGTCGTCAGCTCTTGGACTATAATAAATGCAATTATCACATGCGTAGATGGTTTAATAATTTTTTCATTCGTAAAAGTTAGCCCACACTTCGAATTCCTTTTAGTAATTTTTTGATGTTCCAAAAGGGCTCTGAGATGGCGGCTGGCTACAAGTCTCCTGCGCCCAGCTGAATCAGCGAACTGCGAGCCAGACGACGACGAGTTGATGGAGCTCGACACCCCGAGACTTACCGTAGCAGACTCCACATCGGCTGTATCAACTAGCCCGAGTCCAATGGAAGATGACCATGGCGATTACGCTCACGATGACGACAACGATGGTGATGACGATGACGATGACAAAGGAGACAATCCAGACGAACCAGAAGACGTTGTCAGTGACTCGGATCCGAATGTCGGCCAATCCGTAGAAGATGATGACGAATGCGCGGAGCGTAATGTCGCCCAATATGCGAGGAGCGAAGGCTCATGTGACGAAGTCATCAACAATGAATTCACTGAGGAGTCTGTTTTAAGGGTTAATGCTGTGACTTATTTATGTGGTGTGGTGATACATTACGCACTGAAAAAGTACAAGTGCAGTGCATGTGAGCAGTCGTTATGTAAAGAAAACGCGGTTTTGGAGCGTAACAACGAACTTTTTGTACACTTCAAAGCATACCAAACCAAAATTTCTTTAGATTTTGGACACCTTAAAGTTCCATCCGAGTCTTTCCGGGTGGTTATCGATACCTGCCTAACTGTGTTTGAGAGACAAATCAATGTAGTTATTTGTAATATAGGAATTATACAACACATTTTCGACCTTTGTGTTGCAGCCGTACAAGAAATCTTTCCTGGGTGGTTCTTACAGTGCAGAGACCACAGACATTTCTGTATTAAACGGCTCTTACTGATAAAACTGAGATATGAGGTAAAAAGAAGAATAAGCTCGCTGCCAAAGGTCTCAAGAGGCCTTAAAAGAGACCAAAGGGCCACAGAGGTTTTACAAAAAGTTGTGAGGAGGAAACTTTTTCATTGACTATGTCGAAGGTTTATTGTTGTGTTGTAAACTTATGCTGTTTGGTCAAATCAGTGGTATTTTGAATTGAACATAATGGAAAAGTACCTATTAACATTGCACACCCTTGGATATGTAAATCAATGTAAATATTATGAGTTTAGGCGTTAATTATTCATTTGTTGTTCTTTAATGCTAGCCTATGTTAGTTTTCTAAATAGTTAATATTTAAGTTACGTATATATATGGAAAACTTATATTTAATATATTTTTTATATAGCATTAACATTGGATTTATTGTAAGAGCACATATTCACTCATTGTTTTACAAGATTTTATTAGTTTTACCAAGTTTATCTGTGTATTTGTAATATTCTAGCCTATTGTTCAAAGTAGAAAACCTTTTATAAAAATTTTAAAGAAGGGTTAGTTTTTTGCATTACTGTACTTAGTAAATGTAGGATATTTGTAAATCTAGTTATTTCAGTTGATATGTAAATTTATTTTAAATAATTTTTTTAGTTTTGCGTCAAGTAATTTTATTACAGGTTGAATATTGCATTACTGTACAATTTTAACATTATATTACTTTTTTGATTTAAGTTTTATTTTCATAAAACTGTATATAGGTCTTCTGATTATATGTACATTTTCATTCAGTTTACATTTTGAATATACCTATTTTTTTCGTATTGACGGGAGGGAATGCTCTTTAGATTATTTTGTGCTTTCTACTAGGCCTACTTTGAAAATAATAATATGCTCATAGTTTACTGTTGAAGGTAATACTATCTTCTACCAATCATTTATCCAACAGTCGATGGTCAATAGATTCATTCTAAAAATACAATTGTATAATGTGGTAATTTGTTATCGTCTTTATATTATGAAATGACCAAATTATTATGTTTAAGTAGAGTAGGCTACAGTATTTTTTATAGTCTATAAATTACAGTAATTGTAAACCATTTTATCATTCCTACCAAGAGATTAAACACGTTCAACTGCATCATATTTTCTTTTATAATCCTGTGTACTAAAATTAATATCATTTCCCGCAATTATTATAAGGATTTAAGAGTTTTAATTAAAGTATAATTAAAACATTTATTGATTTACTTTGATAATCCATTTAACTTATTTTGTACTATTGTTCAAGTGTTTTACATTTATTGCTACATGACAATCAAATACAGAACATGTTTGTGACAAGTTTCCTTTACAATTACTTATTGTAGCAGCGAGGACAGCCAGGGAGTCGGGCGCAAGGTTGTTAGAGTACATTAACAACCTTGAGTCAGGCGAGTGTCGCGCGGTGCTGGAGGGGACGAGGGGCTAGCAGCAGGAGGCGAGGGGGGGTAGGGGAGGGGCCAGCGACGATGCTGCCCTCTCATGGCGACTCTGGGAACTACTAATGTAGATACCAGTGTCGAGTGCTAGACACCCAATTCGCGCACGCTTAGATGTTTCCTCTGTATTTTTCTTCTCTGTGGAGAAAAGTATGAATAATCTAAAAAATCACTTTCAGATCGACCTATAGAATAAATGGGTAGATTTTGAAGCTTATCGGGCAAGTTAAACATTAAACAATATTATACTTGCTCCTTGCTCTAAATAGTACAATTTTTGAATTTTGTGTCTTCTAAGGAAATAATTAATTGTTTGGCAAGTGAACAGAATTACAATATTAAAAGTAAAAGACTAATATTAATTTGTATATGTCTATAAAAACATGCTCGTTTCGAAATACAGCTCATATGAATTAATTCTGACAGTGTCAAAAACTGTGGTACAAAAAAATGAGGCGTAGTTAACACAATAAATTATCTCATATTTAAATTTAAAAAACTGAACTTTTAAATAAAAAAAGTCTACCTAGATAAAAAAAATCCTTGACAAGAGCAGGAAGAGGTAATTAGCACTGCCATAACCTAATCCTTGAACTATCACAGGCTTACAGAAAAGTTATTCTTTGAAATAGGTTCATTTAGCCAACAAAGGGAAAATTCTAATCAAATATGAATTACAAGCTTTGTTTGGTTTCATATAAATTATATTTTTTTTTAAATAATATACATTTCTATGTTTGTAAAAGTGGAAAAATTTAACAGACTTCAAAACATAACAATAAAGACACTAAAAAATGAAAAATTAATTTAATTGGGTTACAAAATTAGGTAACAATAACTCTCCTAAATAGAAGTTGCTGGGGGTAGTTTTTTATTTTTTAAATAGCAATCCTTAGCAAGTTGCATATCATTTTAAAGAGAGTAAAAAAAGAAAATGAATGTCGCAAACTAGACCTCTCTATGACTTCTTAAACTAAAGTTATGGTAAAATATGTATCACCGTAATTAGATTGTTGAACTATCCCCCACTAAAAATAACAGTGTACGACTTAAGCTAAGGACACTGAAAATGTTTCCTGACAACGGTCACTCTAGAGCTTAGTTGTCATTTTTCACTTTCTTACAGGGAAAGTGAAATTTGATTTTTGAACTCACATCTAATTAAAAACTTTTAAGACTCCTCAACAGAAATGTTTGATAGATTTAATTTCATACCGCTGTCTGGAGAAAATCTTGCTAAAAGCCTTAGTCCACTGTAAATAACAATGATCCACCTTATTATTAATGCTGTTGCTTTTACGCCACATTAGCCCTTAAAGCTATTCGACAGTGAATCTCACGTAAGCATGTTACAATCGACACACTACGTGCGTGTTTTAGCCATATGTTGAATCTCATGTAAGCATGTTAAAATTGACACACTAGATGCGTATTTTAGCTATATAAACAAACTGTATTATATGCACTATATTATGTACGTATTATGAATGTATTATATGCGCACACTTATCTTCCATTATCAAAATGAATTATCCTATTCCACTATTCAAGAGCCTATCCTATAAAACCATTATTTTGGTTTTATATAAAAAAATATCAATATAATTAAGAGGCATAATAGTAATTTCTTCTGCTATTTTCTTTTACCAATTAATTGCTTTAAAATTCCCTTTTTTATAGCTAAAGTGAAAATCTTAAACTCCAGGACTATTTTCTTTCATATATTAAAGTTTTCTTTTCAACTTACGATTCCCAACTAGGAGGGAACAAATTGGACATTCCATCTATACTTCCAACAAGGTCTGGAATGATCCATCTTATTAAAAAAATCGGGATTACACATACTTATTCATCAGACTTAATTTCGTAGTATAACATTTTGACCCAGTTGAGTAAGAACAAACTAGTAAAAGATTAAAGGATCCTGGCAAACCAATTTAAAAGAATGTAAAACAATATTATTATAGTAGGAATAAGCACTCTTTGTGAACTAGCCTTTTTGTGTCCATGTATTTCTCAAAACGATTATCTATTCTTCAATTTAAAAAACAAACTTGAATATTAACTTTTATTTTTAAATAAAATGATTATTTGTTCCACAAGTAATTCTGAAAGTGAATTGTTAAAAGGAATCATCTTCTTTTATAAGTACGAGTTTGAAAATAACAATACTACAGTAATAAACTATTATTTATTTAAATATTTATGGAAAAGTGCCAATAAATTTCTAAGGTGAATTAAATATCTGTTTGGTGTTTTATTTTTAATAAAATATATTATAATAATAGAGGACTCAGTCTCCTGCTTGCTTTACTCACCAACCCCGCAGCAAAGCAAATGCAAACAGATTATTGTAAACTCTGATATTTTCACAGGTATGGCAATTGATTAGTGTGCATGGACAGTATTTTTAGAGTTTTTGAGTGCATACATTTTGTTTTATATAAATAAATTTCTAAAAACCCAACACTTGGAAACGGTATTACAAGATATTAGAGTATTCTCATATTCATATTAGAAATACAGTTAAACTGGGTTAACAAAGGGACCGAACGAATGTTGACACTACGTCCGAGTGATGATAAAAAGATGACCAACAGGAAATCGTATTTTTGTTAGTTTGAGTGAAATGACAAACAACTAAACAGTATTACTACTATTGGCAAAATTATTCATGACGTTTATTAAAAAGAAAAAACTATACTTTTCTTTTAACATACAGTAGGGTCCCGGTAATTCGAGCTGAGGTCACCTACAATTATAAATTAAGTTGAACATTATTTAAATACATGTTATGTGTACTATTAACAAACTGTAGCATTACTATAATTTAACAAACACTAAAATTACAGTACAGTAAAACCCCAGCCGAACTCGAGTCAGTTATCCGAAAATCCAAAAATAATAGCCCTACTTATGTACAATATTTAATGTTTGTTTTTTAAATCAAAATTAGAACCCTTTTCTACAATTTAAACATCTATTAGAAATTAAGTAGTGGCTTTAAAAAAAAATGTGCCAATGTCAAACTTTGAAATCAATTTTATCAGAACTCGTAAAATGTTAAAGTCTATGTCAAGCTGCCTATGTTCTACCTTCACAGAATCAAACTGCGCAATGAACAAACCACATATTTCTTTTCACATGTTTATTTATGCTCACAGAGTAACTGAAACTTTATTTTTAACATTTTACACACAAAAAGTAGGTTGCAATGTGAAAAAAATTATCTCCTGATCGCCCCGTCAGTTCCACTGTAGCAACACTGCTAACTCTCCCACCATTCCTAAGGAACAATTCACAACGACATTGCAGACGCACGCTATGCCCGCTATACAGTATATAGCAAGCGTATGTCTGGAAAACGATCACAACTAAGTAAATGTCTCGATATGCTAAACGATTGAGTGGTTTATCCCGCGCTTTTGTCTTGTCCTAACACTTTCCCAGCAAGGTCATGGGTTTAGTTACACACAACTGACAGTACATTTATTTGTTCAGTGGCATCACATCTTAATAGATGACATTTACTACAGCATGATACATTTACAAAACATTATAATTTAAAAATGTTTATTTTTTGTAGATTTATGACGTTACAACCGAGTGGTTAAAATATTTATTGACGCTAAAACAGGAGTTTATAATAAAGTAAAAGATAACGACTTGACCGGACGTAAAAAAAATTTCCGAGTTGACGCATTAGCCGAGGCCGTTAAAACCAAGTTCGACTGTACATTTGAGACAAAATTGAAAGGTGTTATCAAAAATATTTGATAAGCAGTGGTAAACTTATTTTATTACAATATTCAATACATACTTTACATTATAATATATAAACAATTCAGACGTTTCATATTATAGATCAATCTGACAAAACACTCATATCATAATCTTTGTCTTTTTACGCTGACAAAATACCGTTTCATATCAGATTAGTATGAATCTCAAGATTCATAAAATGATAACAAATTTTTATGTCTAGTAGCAATGCTTAGGAATTTTTCCTTGCTGATAGACGAAGTACAAATAAAGGCAGTGAACTGCATTTGGTGATATTAAATTTTACAGAATCATGTTGGTTCAGCATGTGCATCTGTTGTCTCCTGAAAAAAATGTATAAAATATATACATCAGTGAACAAATTGAAAGCACAAATTAACCCTCAACTAACGCAAGAATTTTAAAATAGCAAAAGTGGTTTCGGAATTTTGAGATTAACACGCCTTAAATTGTTTTTGATAATCAATTTAGTTTTTTATCCAAATCATTTCAGTTTTTTTATTTGAATGTTCCAAATTGAACATTTAAAAATGGAAGCAAAACAATTAATGTACCTTTTGTTACTAATTCAAGTAAATCAGCTGTTCGTTTTATGGTCTATATTTCTTTAAAAAAATTAGTAAAAACATTTTTATAATTATTTATAAGGAAGAATTTAATTTCCACAGACTATCTCGTACTATAAATTTGCAAATGATCAATCATGTAGTAATATATATTGATTCTACAGTAACCAATTTAAAATGAGAGTCAATACTTACATCATCATCTAATGTAGGGGAGTAGGAGGCAAAATATCTTACATCTCTGTCTTTGTCACCTTGGAGGCGTTTCAACACCTGAAGTAATACCTCATGGTGTGGATTCTGAGTGTCACAGAAATACTCTACAACAAAATAGCTTAAATTTATTTTACAATAACACAAATGGATAGGAAGTTATTGTGAGTAATGTTTAAATTACAAGTTATGAAAATAATTATGATTTTATCCAATACTTTGATATTGCACTTTTATTTATTGTAATCTGGTAACTGCTAACATTGCAATTACTATTTAATTATGTTTTCTTATCATTCACCATTGACCCTTGTTTTGATGCAAACAAAATTACTTCAATTCTATGTAATGTAAGTTTGGGAAGAGTCTCACAGTATGTTCTAATAGCTAATATTCCACTGTCTCAGACATTATTTATGCCAGTAAAACAAATTTTCAATTTTAGCTTACAGTGTTGCACAGAATGATATGATGAACAAATTTCTAGAAGGGGCAGATTGTTTACAATTTTGAGAACAATAAGCAAAACTTGTTTTACTAACATAAAACGGCAACAGAGGAAAAGGTGTTGGCAAATTTTCCATTCTGGCCCAGTAATCAGGTGAGGAATATAGTGATGTTAGTTATAATCAAATCCATTGACTTATATCTGATAAAAAGAATGAAGGCAACCACCACAGTAATAATTTTAACCTTTAAAGCACTAAGCTAAAATATGTATTTATTTTCTCAATGTTCTTTTTAAATTTTGATTCTTATGGTTAAGAAGTAAATACGAAAAATACTCAACTAATTTTAAAAGTTTTTTAAGAATAAAAAAAAATTCAAACTAAACTTAGCAGAATTTACAATTATTCAAAAACTAAATGTATAAAAACAATACTTATTGTTGTCTAAAAAAATCAAATAATTACGTACTAAACTAAGAACTTATACAAAATTAAAACTTCGGAATGAATATCAGTCGGCTATCAGTACAAACAAACAGTAACAGCTTCGTCTATAGGCATAAGCCGCGCTGAGAACACTTGCGATAGTAGACTCGTTTGCGCTGGCGACAACACAGACCGATAAGGCGTAACAGACATTGCTTATATTTTTGATTTGGTCTAAACATACTCAAAGAACATCAGCCTGCACTCGATTGGGGTTAAAATTGAATCCGAAGTTAGTTATTTTCTTTGTTGCCATTCCGACCACTGTTATAAATTAATGTCACAAAAAAATTTAATTGAAATATATCGAACACCTTATTTCAAAATAATCATAAATACACAGCAATCGATGACAACTTAAAAGTATTACATCGCTGCAAAAAAGGAAAATTTACGAATGCGCTGGAACAATATGAAATGTACAAAGTATTCAAAACTAATCCAGATAATAATACTTAACGAAAAACTATTATTTGAATCAAACACATTCAGGGTGGCTAGTGATATGACCTTTTGAAATTCCCTGACTAAATAACTTTTTCCCTGATCAATCTTAGAAAAAGCATGAACAAAACCATGCTAATTTTATTTTAGCAAATCAATCAAATTACATTGGTGAGCAAATCAATTTTTAGGGAATGAAGTAAATAGTTAACTAAACACTGTAATATTATAACAGTTCAATATTTAATATTATCTATGTTACTGTACCAACCACAAGCAGTTGCAAATCACACATTTTTATGATTTAATTAATTGATACGAAGATACCCAAATTCAAAAACATTTAATAATAAAACTATCATTTTTAGAAACAGCACGTTAGAGGTTTTAAGGTCATATCATGGCAAATGCATTAGAACAAGTTGCCACTATCACTCCCTTAACTTGCCGATAATTGTTTTTACGTATCAGAATATGTAGTTTTCATATTGTTTAGTTTATAAGTTCATCTTATCTTTAATGTTCATTTTCTCAATTAAAAATTGTATTTATCTATGATTTTAAATAGTTATTTTTAACTATTTTCTTTAGAAATGTTATTTTTCCCTGACCTTAACCAAATTTCCCTGACTTTTCCAGAAAAGTACAACTCCTAGACTTTTCAAGATTTTCCTTATCGCTAGACACCCTGGCATTGTATGCCACAATAATAACTGACACATAACAATCTTATCGTACTCCCTCTCCCAATGTCAAACCAGTTTCCATGCATCACTTAGATGTAATAGTTCAGTGCGAGAAAGTGGGCCCACCGGACATAGTTTTTATAAATGTGTTTCTCGTGTAATAATTTATTTAAATGTTTGCGTATATTAAGTTTAAATGTTCTATGACAACAGAGGATGTTTCTCCAAAACTGAATAGCCAAGACAGTCGTCATTAAAAAAAAAATATGACAATTGACTACTGACGACGGTACATTATATTAAATTAATCTAAAGGTGGAAACTACTTCATCTATAAATACTGGTTTTATGTACAGTAATTTATTTGCATTACGAATATCACATTTTAATTGTCAAGTTTAATTTTTTTTTTTATAAAATATGTGAAACATATTTTATTTTAAATTGTTTCTTAATTGAGTTAAGAAAAGTTTAGCTAATGTCCAGGTGTCAAAGCATCCAATCGTACAGTATTGCAACTTTTAACAGGGTTTCTACAGAATATTGATAGTTAATTTATTCTAACTAGCGGACCCGGTAATGCTTCGCTATTGCTTGATTTACCTAACCTAAAACTATATTCAGTTTTTGATCCAAATCAGTTGTTGATCAAAATCAGCTGTTGATCAAAATCAGCTGTTTTAAGTTTTTCATACGAACAGCTGTTTTTTGTGCCCCTGATAAAATCAAAAGAAATCTTTCTTCTTCTTCCTTAAGATTGACCTTCCATAAGATTAACATTGAAACTTTGAGGGCCACTGGGGCGTATCCCTGAGGACCGATGTAAATTATAATGGGATTCTGCTCATCTACAGGACACTACCTTTTTAACGGTATGCGCGAATTTCTCCGACGATGCACACAAGCTGAGAAAAAAGGACGACAAGTTTTGTGCTTGCCTATTAATATATAGATTCAATTGCAGTACAAACAGTACTGCTTCCTCATCTACAGCCATATTCCTTACATCATCATCCATGGAAGACAAAGAAAGCAGGTGTATTATGGTATTCTAACCCTGTACAAATATATATATATATAATTTAAAATAAGCACTGTTTGCTAGGTGTACGTGTTTTTATCTTCAGTTTTTAAAATATGAAAACTCAGACTCCAAATTGAAATTGTACTAACATTCCTATAATCAGCAGTCTCACTAATTTCTAAAGTTTTAGATTTTACTAACAAACTAGGGTTACTTGAATATAAAATAAAGATAAATATATTAAATCTCAAATATGAATCAAACCATTTGGCATTTCAATTTCATTTTTATTATGTAATAGTCTCCCGATCTCTGAACTTAATATACAGAATTAGGGCAGAATTGAAGATAGATATTTGAAACATCTGAAACAGCGGTTACTTGAATATAAAATAAAGATAATTATGTAAAATCTCAAATTTGAATCAATCCATTTGGCATCTCAATTTCATTTTTATTATGTAATAGTCTCCCGATCTCTGAACTTAATATACAGAATAGAAGATAGATATTTGAAACATCTGAAACAGCAGTAGTATAAATATACGACCAATAAATATCACTTCATAGACAAATAGAAGAACAAAATTTAAGACTTTTAACATACTGCTGAAGATTTGTTAAAGAAGCAAGCTGGAGCAAAGAAAAACTCTCTCAGTTTTTGCATCATCTTAATGATGTGATTCCCCTGTTTAATATATTAATTAAATGCACCATGACATATAACAATATGTTTCACAGACTATTACTAGATCTTTCATTGACAACATTTCTTCACTTTAAAGTTTTGATTTATCTCAAATGGTTTACCATCATAAGCAATAATTATAGTATTGGATCAACTGATCTTAACACACTTAAGGTTTTGTAATGATACCAAAATTCGTTTTATTCATAAGTAGTTGGTACATCATATCAGGGATCAATTCATAAGTCATCAGTCCCTGATACCATTCATAATACATTTTTTTTTTTGAACACATAGCCCATTCCAAACATTAGCAATGAGATCATTCATCATGTTAAGGTGTGTATACACTCTCGCGCCGTGCAACTTGCGCGGTGTGTGCGCCGCGCTTTCGCGGCTCGTTGAAAGTTTTGATTTCAACGAACCTCCAGCGATCCAAAGAAAACCCGTGATCACTCTGACTTTGAGAACCTGCTACAGAAGGTTGGGTTTCACATTTATAAACAGGACACTTATTTCCGCACTGCATAGCAATTTTACTCAAGACAGGAGTGTAAATAAATTATATGTACCTTTTTCTATTCGCTATATTGCTGGTAGTAATCATAGGCCTCAAAGTTGGGTTTTAATTTAAACAAATGTGAAATAGGCCTGAAGTTAAAATAACCTTGGTTGTTATAAATAATGTAATTTTAAGATCGTTGTACAGTAGGGTGAATCGAAAAAAAAAAAAAATTTTTTTTAAACGCTCTAGGTCTGAAAAGTTGGCTATTGCTTTAAGAAAAAAGATGTAAAATTTTCGAAATCGGTTAACATCTTCCGCTCGCGCATCACACTTAACCGTGCAAGTGGCAGACTGCAGTTTTGACTGCAGTCTCTCAGGGGCAACGCAACCCGCTCGAACCTTTGCGAGAATTTGCACAATCGATAATTATATCCACTTAAAATGATTTAATCGTAATAAAACCGGTACCGTTGGAAAGGTAACGACTTAAACTATAACTTTTGTATTTACAACTTTTTTGTAGAACAGATATTTACATACGTAATCACTGTTTCAAAATTGTAGTACCTAAATCACCTGTGATTCACGCGTCAATGAACGCCGTATACTGTCAAGACTTTGTCTCATTTTCAACGGTCTGTAACTCCTCACAGAAGTCATTTATGAAGAAGATCATAACAGCATTGAATTTAGCAGACGATTCTGTTTCAAACTGTGTCTTCAAATCACATGTTACTCTGAAAACAGCTGTTCTACAGGATATACGGTAAAAGCTTGTAATTGGTCATATATTTGGCCAATACGCAAGCCTGTTTAGAATCGATTCTTACAGTCTTATTCGATATATCCCTAAAATGTACAATATATGGTTATAAACAGAAATCTTCACAGTTTTTATCTATGTAAAATTCAATGCATTTAGATCTCATAGGTTGGTATAACAAAGCTTTACAAGTGAACACTGTGAACAGAATTCAGCGAACGCCACTCGTCTAGTTGACTTCATTTGTTGACATTTGTTTGTGTTATTTTATGGTTATTACAGTTTATAAAATAGTGTTATATTGTGTTTTAGTTATAAATAAATAAGTGTAGATTGTGTTTGAGTGAAATTAGGCTTGTAACGGTGTTGTAATAAAACGGTAAGTTTATAAATAACATAGGCTATAGAAATAAGTTTTAGGTTAAATTGCCGATTTGAGGTTTTTGAATTTTCATTACAAAATGTAAAGTTATTTGAAACTGGGTAGAATGCTATTCGATTCTACATTTCATTCTCGAATTTTTGGTATAAAGAAAACATTGTTTGGTAAAAAATATCTTGGCCTAGGCTAGTCAGTCACTTGAAATTAGTCAAGATTTGCAGGTTATGTAGTAAAAACGTTCAAAATGTTATTTTGAACTAAAATTTGTGAAATTGAAATATATTTTTACATATTTCTATTTAGAACTAAATTATAAAACTTTTGCGTATTTTGAAAAAAATTACAAAAATGTTTTACTATTTTTTATGTAGGCATAAAGTTGTTTTTTTTCCTTCCGTTTCTGAACATTTTTCGCTTTCTAAGCTAACAACTTTTACAATTTCAAAAGAAACTAATTTTTAGTGGCATATTTGAATTCTTTGAAGTTTCTTCTACAAAAAAGCTATGGAACACTTTTGGATTGGGGTTCATTTACTATTTTTGACGATTTTTTAAAAATATGCTTGCAAAACGCTAAAAACAGGCTTTTCAATTTTAGCTTTAACCATGTCACATGCAGGGTTAAAGTTTGAGAAAAAAATTTAAAATCACAAATTTTCGAGATTTTTTTAGCCGTTTAGTTCTATAAAAACTACGACACTCTAGTGTTATATGTCTTGTTTATAGCAAGAACAACTTATAAAAAAATATTTAAGATCATTTACTGAATGTTTTTTGCTGGAGCAACATCATTCAAATCGTTAAAAATTGACAAAATTACATGATTTGACTATTGCTCCGTGCTTAGTTGTCTGTTACAAAGGAATCATGCTCTTACTAAATCCAGTCATAAACGGTAAGAGCGAGCTAGACTTGTTACTTGCTTAGTGCATTGACCCCCTCCCTCCACCAACCCAACCACGACAGATCCTCCCCTCATTCTTTCGTCAGTCATTAGTCGTCTGAGACAGGTGGCACACGTTTTGAAGTTGTGTTTTGTGTATGTGGTGTGAGATTATTCACATTCAGTGCAGTGCTTTGTTTCCGCTTACTTATTACTTTACTTAATACTTAATTTAAGTCTTGTGTTTTCTAACAACTTATAATGGTTGAATCACAAACAGTGCTTACTAGGAGTGTGATTGCCGACTCTAGACAAACGTTTTGCTGTCCTATATTTGGTGAGCCACAGAGTTTTATACAAAACAAACTGCCTACGTATGAATGTGTCCTTAAATGTTGCTTTGAGGAACAATACAATTTGTCACTATAGTCAAACAACAAGTTTGTAAGTTTCTCTAATGTAGCACTTACTGTTGCAAATCAAATAAAATTATTGTATGACAAAGCGTCCATTCCCTCATTGCCAAAAAGCCGGATTGTAACGCTCATCAAGAATTATTATGGTTCTTACACGAAGATAAGGAAATCCTATAACCGTGATAAAGATAAGGAATTGTTTAAAAGTAGGCTAGATGAATTTAAAGCTAAAGCCAAATCGACTGTGCTACTTGCAAATGCACTATGACATTGAATTGTACCTGCAATAAAGCCCCAAATATTTGTCAAGGTGTCATTGTTATTGAATGTTCTTGTGAAAAGGAAAAGAAGATTCCTGTTCTTGAATTGCGGTTTATGTATCTTCAAAGGAATTACCGTATGGGAAAAATCGGATCCATCGACACAACAGTTACAAAAAAGTTAACGTTGAAAGCTAAGAGGAAAGACCGTGAATTAAATCGAGTACTGAGTGTAAGCACTAAAGACAAATCTCAAGTAGTAGATTCTTCGAAAATCGATAGTGACAGTTTTACTGAAGACGAGTGTGAAGATGATGAATTTAAGCCATGTTCATCAAATAAAACAAAAAAATGACAAATGAGAGTTCAACTTGGTGCAACGTCGCTAAATAGTGATCGCTTAGGATTGTCTGATCGGGCAACGGCTCTCATAGCATCAAGTGTTCTGCAAGACTTTGGGATAATAACCGAAACTGACCCTTCTTCTGTCATTGACAAAAGTAAAATAAGAAGAGGCAAGAGTCTTGTTAGGAAAGCAATGATCAGTGAATTTAAACCGCCTGCGGAAAATTGGGGTCTTTACTTCGATGGGAGAATAGACGATACTTTTGTTTTAGAAAAAGTGAACAATAAGCGATTTCGCAGAACTATTAATGAGGAGCACTATTCTCTTGTCCAGGAACCTGGGTCAGTCTATATCGGACATGTTTCTCCCTCCTCCAGTTCAGCAACAGACATAGCGAGCAGTATTATCACTTATTTGGATGAAAATTCTATTTCTTTGGAAACACTGGAAGTGGTAGGGTGTGACGGCACTGTGACTAACACCGGATGGAAGAATGGTGTTATCCAAAGACTCGAACATCATATTGGCCGTCCCCTACAATGGAGTGTATGTCTCCTTCATTTTAATGAGTTGCCTTTCCGACACTTATTCCAACATATAGATGGCCTCACTGCAGGGCCCAAATCTTTTTCTGGGCCAATTGGGCAACAGCTAAAAGGCTGCGAAAAATTGCCTCCAGTTGCTTTTGAATCCATTGAGGTTTTCATTCCTGACATAGAAAGGAAACTACTGAGCAAAGACCAACAATTTTTGTTATATATTTCAAAGGCAATAGCTTCAGGGACTTGCTCAGAAGACTTGGCCAAACGTGACCCTGGTCCTTTGTCTCATTCCCGATGGCTTACTGCAGCCAACAGAGCTCTGAGGCTCTACATAAGTACTTCAGATCCATCAGACAGTTTAAAAGACATTGTCGGCTTCATTTTAAAATCATATATGCCTTTGTGGTTTGAGATCAAGAAGAGCAAGAATTTTACTGATGGGCCAAAACACGTCTTTCAAGCTATCAAAAAATCACGGTATTTATCCGAAGAACTTCTAAAAGTTGTCGATACTGTAATAGAACGCAATGCATTCTTTGCACACTCAGAAAATATTTTATTGGCAATGCTTGTGGACGAAAGAGAGCATATTCGAGAACTTGGATATAGAAGAATTTTAAAAGCGAGGACAGTTTCCCATAAGAAGAAGACAGTTAGAAGTTTTCAACCACCAAAGTTAAACTTTAAAGCTTCAGATTACACAGAAATCATTGATTGGAACAAATGTGCTTTGCATCCTCCCCCAATGTTGCGAAAATTAAGTGAGGATGATATACGAGAAATCATCAATTCTGCCGCCAAGCCTGTTAGAGAAATACAAAAGTTTCCATGTCATACCCAGGCTGTAGAGAGAACTGTCAAGCTTGTAACAGAGGCTTCCAGTAAGGTATGTGGCTTTGTTAACAGAGATGGCCATATCCGATCAACACTGAAGTCTCGGTCAGCTATGCCTCAATTCTCCACAAAATCAGATTTCAAATGTGTGGAGGTGATAGATTTGCAGACGTAAATCTAAGGTGAGCTAAACTAGTGTTTGTAATAAATATGTACAAAATATGTAAATAGTATGAAGTATGTTCTAAATAGCACACCTTACATATGGATGGAGGTTGGGTAGAGTGCAACCACCTCCTCGTGGTGAGTTCTGGGTAGTTTTGATCTTGCGAAACTAGCGAAGAGTTGCACAATAAAAATCAGTAAAATTCGAAATTTCATAAGTTTTCTTCATCAATTTTCGATCAGAAAACTTTTGTTAATTCAATGAAAATATTTTTTTTTAGATATTTTATGCTCTAAACAAAATATAAAATTATAAAAAATATTAATTTAAATTTTTTTAATTGCATTGAAAAATGCACGAAAATTTGTGATTTTAATATTTTTTCTCAAACTTTAAGTGCAATGCGCAAGCGGAAGATGTTAACCGATTTCAAAAATTTTTACATCATTTTTCTTCTTAAAGCAATAGGCAACTTTTCCGACCTAGAGCGTTTCAAAAAAAAAATATTTATTTTTTTTGTACAGGCTAGCTATACATTAAAATAAAGAATACCTAGAAATAATAAAGAAGTACCGGCAATTGATGATAAATATTTTTACTAACTAAAGAATTTTAAAATTCACAATCTGCTGGCCATTTATTTATTTAAATTGAATTCACGCCAAGCATCTGCTTTCATATTTTTATTACAATGAAACTTGTTTTGAGGATCCCAAAGAATGGAGTGGTTTTAAATTTGATTCAGAGCAATCCATCTTTTAATAACTGAGTACCCGGTATCTTGAATAATAACAATCACATGCGCGCTGAAAACGACAAACCTTTCACGCTCCCGTCCAAATATGATCGGCGGGATCGCTGCGAATATGACGAATTGAATGCGCACGAGCAGCGCGTGCACCGCGCAAGTGTGTGCGCACCTTTATAAGATCATATAGGCTTAAGTATACTAACAAAAATTGTAAGAGGAAAGACGATGGAAAAGGCTGAGGAAGAAGAAGAGGAAACATGGCAAGAGGGAGGAAGAAGAACGTATTTTAAATTATAGAGACTGAGTGCCTCTAGCTTTGAACGGCAGCAGTTGATTATAGAAAAACTCAATTCATTCCGTATTGTTTCTTATTGTGTGGCCGAAACGAAGTCAGAACAAGTATATAAACCAAAATAAAGGAAGAGAGAAATAAGTTGTTACCATATCAGTCTAAGCTACAATTCACAATAACACATGAATTCAAATAAGAATACCTCCAGATAGTTATTGTGGTGAGTTAACTCTAACACATTAGCCTACTTCACATCAGACATGATCTCCAAAATTGAAATTACAAATTAATTGATATATAATCACTTCTTCAAGTTCCTAACCATCAGAAAATTTATTTTAAACACCTCTTTTATTTAAGTTAAAATTATTGTTATCCATTTCAATCATCTCATCAATTCCAATCATCCCTCATTAAGCCTTAGGCCTAGATTAAGAATCACGATACAAATTTTGTCAATAGTTGTAAGTTATGTATTTATTTAATTGAATTAAAATAATACTTTCAAATATTACCTACCATCAGCTAGCCGGCAATTAAAAAAAAAAAAAAAAAACTATTATAAACAAAAACCCAATATTTTGTTAAAAGCACACACTATATATTTGTAAATATACAAAACTCAATTTTTGTTACTATTCAATAAACTAGCTGTAAAAAAATCATTTCATAGCGTACCTCTATCTTATCCATGTGAAATTCGTACAATATAAAAGATAGTAATATATTATAGTTTATGCACAGGCCTGGCTGCAAGACTATTAGCACAATATAGAAAAACTCGACAGGAGGTTACAAGTCATAGCAAAGCTTATTTTATATAAAAGAGAGGAGTGACAGTACCCCCATGACGTTTGTTCCCATCAAATTCAGTTTGTAGGATTAAAAATGAAAAAGTGCGTGAACATGAAAGAAGTGCAACAAATATTTAGGACTGAAGAGATTTTTGTATGATTCTATTACAAATATTCCTCCACAGAACTCTACATTAGGCAATAGAACATCACACAGGAAAGAGTGAGGAATTGTAAGCAAAAAAAAGGGAAAAAATGGAAAGTTCTCAAGTTTTAGTGAAAAGTTATCAAGCGAACAAGTTAAGCAATCAAGCGAACAAGTCAAGCAACCGAGGTTTCAAAAAAATACAAAATAAATATAAAAAAGCATGTGAAGATTTAAGTGGGAGTTTTAGTACATCCGTCTACAATTCACATTGGAAAATGAGGTAGACATGACATTTCAATATTGAAAACGGACAACAAATTTCAGTATAATATATACAGTAAGACCTCAATAATCCGGCACTCGATAATCCGACGGACCCGATTGTTCGGCATCCATCATCTTGAAAATTTGCACTCATTAAAAATGACAGTTTTTGTAATTATTGAGTGATTTAAGCCCGGTCTACACTGTCTGTTGGCTCCGCATCTGTTAAAAACAGTGTGTAAAAATCTACTGCTCAATAAACTTTTTAAAAACAAACATTTCAATCAAAATTTCTCCTAAAAATCAAAAAAATGTGCTCTCGTCGTCCTTTAAAAACGTAAGAGACCGTTTAATACTTTCGTTGCTGACAGTAATTTGTTGAACATATTCCACTTAATGAAGATTATTTGAACAAATTTAAAAAATCTTTCTATATACAAAGTCTTTATTCTGTAAAACTTAAAATCACTTGTGTCTACCTCTTAGTAATACACCCAACTAGTGGTACGCGATTGCGTGATGTTTTAGTCGATTGTCTCGATTGTTCAAACATCTTGAGCATCAAACAATCGCGCATCACTACGCCGCAACTTGTCTGCTCCACTGTTCCCTACTACGCCCATACTCCCTGCTTACCGAACGTTGTTCCAGTTTATATTCATGTTTCGGCAAAAAAGACATTGAAACAATATAAAATACATTAATTACTCCGCTTAATACATGTTCAAAATTATTTTAAAGACAAGATATTTCTTATAAAAAACTAATCAGGTTATTATAGGAAAAATATTTTATCATCTTGAAGCTGGGGGCTATAATTGCAATTATAACATCAGCGTGTCACTCGCAAGATAGTGTAGGTATACGGAACCGTTTTTTTTATATTTGTTACAATCCAGCGCTCAGAGAGCTTATATTACAAATATTTTATGTACAAAATGACTTTCTTTTAGGCTTTTAAAATTTATTTCCATGACCTTTCAGCAAAATAAGTGACTTTTCCGTGATCCCTTACTAAAATCCACGACTTTTCCGTGACCAATAGACTCCCCGGCTTTGCACGGTTTGGAAGCAAAAAGGGTTCGAAGAATTTGTGACAGGCTGGCAAACCAGTGAGTAAAAATAGCAAACCCCCACCACTAACGGAAGCCAACAACAAAGGGGAACGGAGCCGTGCCCACCTGATGCCCATCAGTTAGCAGAAATCCCTCTACGCAGTTAATGTTACGTAGTTTCAACGTGTAATTTACGTATTCACATATATAGTACATGTGCGTTTATTTATAGTTTATTCCCTGTTCAAACCATTTTAAAAGAAGATCTCGGTAATACGGTATATTCGATAATCCGGCATCATCACCGGATCCCCGAGCCTGCCGGATTATCAAGGTCTTACTGTATATAGGAAAGCAACTACCACTGAGTACGTACAGATTCTCACCATCCAACATCTCAAAAAATGGTTGCATACAACAGCTTTATACATAGACTTCATAAAAATGCTTTCGATGATGAGTTTATTACAATAAGGCACATAGCAAGAGCCAATGGTTATAAAAGGTATTTAAGTGACGTTTTATAAAAGAAACATTTAATTAAAAAAAAAACCCAACAAAAGCTAAAACCAAAAAATCTATGTTTTGACCAAATACGGAACGGTTTTTTCTAATATACTAACAAACAAATACTCTTAATAATATGAATATAACCACAGCTTATAAGACAACAAATAACATACTCCGGCAGAAAACTGTAAAAAGGCTGAAACAAACACAGGCGTCTACAGAAAAAAACTTGTGGAGAGTGCGATTATTATTACATAGGACAAACAGTAGGCAGTTTGGGAAGCGTTTTAAGGAACATTCATCAACATAAAATCCAATTACGCACGCCATTTAATTGATAATAACCATGAGTATGTTGATTTTTAGAGTAATTTTATACCCTTACTTACTGTGTATGTAAAAAAAGCAAATACATGGATGCCATGAAGGAATTTTAGATATACATAAAGCATTTAAATTAAATAAACACAAACTTTTGAACAAAAAACTCAACTTCCAGTAAAATTCGCTGTACGACACCGCGATGAGAATCCAAGATAACAAAGTAAATAAGCAGGTTTAACAGCTGTTCTACAGTCTTCCTTCGAACATCGAGGTGCGCGGCCGTTGAATGTGTATGTAATGTAGTGCACATGATTTTAGCGTTTGACGACTTTAAATGAGTGAGAATATCTGATGATGAGACATAAGCCCCAAAACGTGCAATAAAAGGAAATATAGAAGTCACACACGGTGTATAGTAAGTACTTGATTAACAAGGCATAAAGTTTATGTAATAGATAGAACATTAGATTAGGTGGAAAAGGGAGTTATAACCACCAATATCAGCAAGATCTCACCCGATCAAAATAATATGTGCAGACGTTAAATTATGGGGGGAGTAGCAGAAACACCACTTTCAAAGTTTCTCATAAAATTATGCAAAGAAAAATTTAGTAACAGCAGATGATTGGTAACGCCAAAGCAAAATATTACATGGAGAATGAAGGCTTATTAGAAAAATATCGATAACTTAGGCCAGGTTTCTGATAGGTATAGTGACAGTGCATCGGAGGAAGAAAGTTCTATGTCTGAAGTCGAGGAATTGTGATTGACTGATTTTGGTAAGAAGTCCAGTTTGCACAACTTCAAAATTAGTTTTAATCTCAGACCCTGAAGGCATTAAGAGAATTTAAATAAAGGATTTTGTGTTGTCTTTCCTTTAGCTGTACTTTAATTATTTTAATAGTAAATTTTACTTCTATCTAAAAACAAAACCTCTTTCCCCACTAAATATCTTAAAGGTGCATTTTTTAAGCTGTAAAAGAACACAATATCACATAAAATAAGTTGTTTTTGTACAGCAATGCTAAAGTTTACTGGTTATCCACAAACTTATGCACTTTATAAAACGAAGATACGTACGGTTGTGCATGACATCTGCGGAAAGAGTCCTAGCTACTGCAAGTCTTACATTTGGGACTCTATCCCAGGATAAATCTAATAAATGAGGCAGAATATCTCTGGCAAACATTTCATCTGAAAGTACTCGGTCATTTATAAGCCGTGAACAAAGTAGTGCGAAAGTTTGTCTGCGATTCCATCTTGTACTGTGTGCAAACTGTTCAGCTAATTCAGTTAATAATCCACGAAGCAAAGAAATATCTGGCGAGACGTGTTTGACTAGTTCAGTTACCTAGAAAAAAAGCAAAATATATATAATTCCATTACTAAAAACACAACTTCTAAAAATAATAATAATGTTGGTAGAATCAAATAAAACCTGAACACAAAATCTCACAATAAACACAATATCTCGTTATAGTTGGTTACTGTAGCCCGTGCATCACTGAGGATGGCGACATCGTCGTTGAAATGCGCTGGAGGTTCGTTAACGTATTTATTCTGTTTAGGTTTTATTTTATCTAATAATATTGGTGTCAATTTTAATTGTATGTGACGTTTATTTGTCAGTATGAACACAAAATTATTTTCTCCTTTTTTTGTAAGATACAAATCCAATTTTTGTCACACAAAGAATAATGGAAGCTAGCAAACCAGAGAATGTAATGAGTTTTCAATCAACCAGGATTAGTTGGCTAACTGGAGAATAATTAAATTTTAACATGAGCTTAAATTAAGAAAAAGAAAACAAATATGAGGAATCTTGTGCTTGCAGGATACTTCTGGCAAAACAGCTTTATACATAACATTCAAGAATTTAATAACTGCACCATTTGTTTTTTGTTGATGCCAATTGGTTTTATATTAGACTTAGGAATACTTGAATTTACTACTGAACACATTATTCAGTTAGGCCTAACTGTGATACTAAAAATTATGTTTTACACCAAGCTGAAAACTAAAGAAACAAATCCAATACATGCTCATGTAGCATACAATACAGGTGAAACAAAAGGATAGACATTATTAGTGAATTTCCATAGGAAAGATGAGCTATTGCAGTGACCCTTATGGTGCGTCCTAAGGTCAGGAGTAGTATATGAGCACCGATCATAGTCCCCAGAACACGTTCAGAATGTCATTAAAAATTACATACGTGTTGACACTCTAAGGGCCACATTTAAGGTCCGATTTGGAACACACATTGGTTGTCTAAGACGTTCGGACGAGTTCGTAAGCCAAAAAATCCAACAACAGGTTTGAGATTTTTTCGAACTAGAATTAAACTTTTTTTACGGTTTTATAAAAAAATAAATGTAGGACATTATTTTGAACATTGTTTTTTAACATTACCTTAAAGCTCGCTTGGTCCCCCAAAATCAATCAAACCGTAAAACACCATAAAAGTAGCAGGTTCAAATCCTCGTGGGGGCATCTTCTGATCCAAGACAGACGGGCGAGTTTGATGCAAGCAAAGAATTCGGTTAATCCGAACCACTAATTAGAGAAAAAAAATCATTAAAAATTATGTTTGTAAGTTCAGAAAAGTGATCCTACCGAAAAGAAACGATTTTGGTTAATCCGAAACTAGTCCCAGTTAGTTCGGATTAGCAGGACTCTATACTGTATTTCCTACACACACGCAGCTATTCAGCACCTTCATGAGTAGACCAATTTCCGAAATTGTTGGTTGAAACCGTAAAGCATATAAATTTAATTTTGGAAATTCAGCTGATCGCTGATAATGCGTTACCTACCAAAAGTACAACAATTAATGAGTGCTAGGGAACTATCTTTGGACAAGTGTTCCCCATTATAAGAAACTGTTTTCGTTGAAACGCTGTGACAAAATTAAGTCTAGTTTTCAAAGGGAGAAATTAAATAGCTAAAATGATTAAGAAGTTGTCTAAAAAATACTGAGTACCTTTTTGGACACCCCTAAATGTAAAAACTAGTACATTGGAAATTGTCTATGGGTTTCAAAAGGGTTGCTCCTTAGATGCAAGTAAACAAAGGAGATTTAAGTATTTAGCTTCCTTAATTATAAACATGAATGTTCATTTTCCGAGTATTGGCACCAAAAATACAATTCATCATTTCTAATAGAATGTAATAAATTTATCATAAACTGCAAATTTTAAGTGAAAAACATACCAAAATAAAAAAACATAAACACCATAGAATTGATTCAATTTAGACATTTTTAAAAATATACATTTCAATAAGAAAATAGTTCTCCCTCCCAATGAAGTTGTAATCAGTTTACTAACAAATATACTTACAAGTAAAAGTGCAACTTGTCGGACAGCTGCAACTTTATCTAGCAAAAGAGATATTGCTACTGGAGTTAAATGTACACATGTGTCATGAGGAGAAAATAAACTTAGAGATTGCAACAGT
The DNA here is from genome assembly GCA_018207615.1 of Philaenus spumarius. Lineage (NCBI taxonomy): Eukaryota > Metazoa > Arthropoda > Insecta > Hemiptera > Aphrophoridae > Philaenus > Philaenus spumarius. Next base: position 35,301 of record JAGFPH010000134.1, read on the forward strand.
TGTTCTGCTAATTCTTCTCGAAACCTCCAGTTCCAATCGTAATCCGTCATTAGAAAATCAGCTAACCTCGGAAGAAAAGTATTTCGTCCAGTAGGCCTCAAAAGCTAAAAATAAAAAAGGCATAGTAAATCAAATATAATATTAATCTGTATAAATTGTTTTATAATAAAATCACTGTAAAATATCAAATGCACATTTACACAAAATTTGTTTAAACCAAAAGCAATAAAATTTTTTTTCTTGACTTTCTTAGTTGACTGTTTATTATTTCCGTGGATTTATCTTAATATTTTTTAAACAATTTAAATTAATTGTAAATTTTTTTTAAAGAAATTCTTTGACATTTAAATTGTTTCAACCATTAAGTGTCTAATATAATTTGAGTTTAAAAACGTCTTTATTCATAATTTGTATGTATTCCCTTCACTATTTGTGAATCCATTCACCATGAATTATCAAAGGGTCAGTTTACAATACTTAGGCCTACATTGATTTTTTTTAGTCAGCAAAAATACAAACTCGTAAACTGAATAATATACAAACCTTTAAAAAATGAGCTAAGTGTTTTAAAGCACCAATTCTGACTTCATCCAAGTCTTTAATAAGACCATTAAATATTGGTACTAAGTCTTGGGTTGCCACCTCCTCTCCTACAATAACTGCTAATTCATGAATACTAGATGCTACAGTTCGTCGAACTTTCCACTGGAACATAAATAGTAGCAGGTCTATATTAAGTATAATTGACTGAAATTAAATTTATAAAACCCCTCCCATTACCTAAAACATTGCAAATAAAACATAAAATGTTGTGTTATACCACCTAAAATTTTGGCGAGGTAGAAACAATTAATTAGACAATCAATTTAACCAAAATTTGGAACAGACTAACCATTCTTAAAAAGCAATTTCGGTTTGAGGTATTTGTAAATAGGGCTTCCGGACTGGTTAACAATTAGCAATATTTGATGGTATAAGATAACAATAATGAAAATAAAAAATTAGTTAAATATAGATATAGAACGTGACAGTGAGATCTAATCCACAGTCACCAGGACACTTTAACAGTCCTATTCAGGCATCATTCATAAATTTCTCCATAGTCACTATTATTACACATACTTGATGTATTGGACCTAATCAGCTCTCTATGTTGGCTCTATGTTGGGCCTATCTTAGAATTGTGTTGAATTAACAAAGATGCCCAATAGCAGTTTTACATATGCATTACTATTTGGTTGTTTAAAATATTTGTCTCTTATGTAGTACTCGGACCAGGTTATGAAAATAGTGTTTTAATTTTCGTGTGTAATGAAATGTTTTCAGTTGATTATTTTATTAGGCGACTAATTTAAAATTGGAAAGCCTAATTTGTAGGAAAATTATGTGGAGATGGTAATTTTTTTTATTTTTCTTATTTTAAAATTTATACTAAGACACTGGACCATGAAACGTTGAAGACTTAAAATTATAATACTAAGAAGAATATCATGAAGGCAGCGCATAAGAACTTACATGCTTAAGTTTCAAGCATAGGGTATCAAACTATTAAAAACCATATCAAATAAATGGACCAACCAAAAGCGTCCATAGTTTTCTGGGAACCGAGATTCAGGCCATTTCAATATTTTGATATCAATGATGAAGTAGAAAGTTTAAACAACCAATAAAACCAATTCTGGGTGGGAAAATATATGAAAAAGATAACCAGTAAAAAACTATTTTCAAAATCAAATTTAACCTGAAACTTAAGTCTGTAAAACTTAATGTCTACAAAGGGCCTAATTTTGATCTAGTCAAAAATTAAGAATTGTTCTGTGTATGACATTATGGTAAACACTGAAATTTGATTACTTGTATTTAGTGTGCTTTAAGGCGTGAGTAGGTAGTAAGAAAAACTGTTCAAATTAATGTGGACCAGGAAAAGTAAATAGGAGCCCTTTGGGTTATACTACAGAGCTTATGATACTTTTAAAATTATTTATGGCAAATTACAACCCATTTGCTAAAGCTTACAAAATGCTTTACGAGGTTGAACAGGAAACAATATCAATGAGATGCTGACAGTAGTGTAGCACACAAAATTGTTTTTACAGAAATTATTGAATTGTTTTTACAGAAATTATCGGACAGAAATGACAATTAAAGAAGGTATAATAATTAAACTTAAATTTATTTTAAATTCCTAAAGATGAACCTTCTCTGATAGGGTATTTTGGTTCATATCCCCAAACTTATTACTGGGATTGTAGAATTGAGGGAGCAATAAATTTAATTTTCCATTTATAATCTATGTAATAAATTTGTTTTAAATATGAAATGTAAAATAAGACAACACTAAGTATAAGTTTGTTCCACTCGGTTAATTTGTACCACTAGAGGCTTTTTACATAGTTAATTAATTATATTTTAAAACTTTTACAATCAATCAAAATATGAATCTCATATATTGACAGCAGGAAAATGTATTACAAACCTTCTTATCAAAAGCCAATGCTGTATATGTGTCTTTAAGAAGATCCCAATGTTTTGGACCCAATGTTAGTGCCACTGCAGGTAAACTAAAGGCGCAATGGTGTGCCAAATCTATTTCTGTGAAACTAGCATTCGAAGGATCTGACATCGAAACAAAGTGATCTATTAACTGTTGAGGGACTATCTCCTGGCTAGGTTCTAACTTCGCTTTTAACCTAGATAACTTCTGATCTGTAAAATAGAACAAATTGTTTGTCAGTCAAGGATTTTACAAAACCTACTTAAATTAAAAAGTAATTTAAACCTTAACAGCAATAGAATACAACACCTAAAAACACCTCATATTCTAATACAATATGTACAAAACTTTTTTAATTACTTGTATTAAACCGTGAAAGGAAGTCCACAAAATAAAATTTTGTTTCAATAATGAATTGTGCTAATTTTATGAATTAGCATTGAGTACACTCGAAAACAGTATTTTAGAATTTTTTACAATTACTACTCAGTATAAACTTGTTTATAAACCTTCACACTACACCAAACACACTATTTATTATATACAGTAGAACTTGGATAATTCGAAGCTGAAGGGACCAATAGAAAAAATAGAATTATTCAAAAATTAGAATTATAAAAGTGAAATTGTTTTAGGTTCTCACTTCTTCTAAATCCGACATTCGGCACTTCAGATTTCTTAACGAATCCAGCTTTTTTTTTAAGCAATTTGCTATTGCTGTTTTAATAACTTGTGACACATTCTTGCTGTTTGAAGGATACCAATCTTTGAATTTTTGTTTTCCAATGAATCTGCAAGAGTGTTTGTACAATAAGTCGCCGGTAAAAATGATTAAAATTTGTTATAATGCCCTGATTCATTGGCTGTACAACATAAGTCATGTTCGGCGGCAAAAAAAATAACCTCAACGTTGTTCGTAAGTGGGATAGAGTTATGCACAATAGAATTGTCAATAAACTAGATGATTGTTCTGTTCTGTTTATGAAAGGTTTTGTCGAGATCTTTAAACAGCTCTGCTGTCATCCAAGCTTTTTTATTCAATTTATATTCGAGTGGTCTAGACTTGTGACACTTACAGTCCATGTAACAGAAACACCATAAATTTGACAAGTAAATTCCCAAAACGACTAAAACATAGAATGGTCTGGTAGATAAAGAGACGCAATATACAATAATAAATATTTATAATTCATATATACATATATAAATTCATTTAAGACGCAAAATAGTTAAAACGTAATGATTCAGATGAACATAAAGTAAAAAATAAGCAGACTATATAATAAAGATTAAAAAGCAGACTTAAAAACATTAATGAATAAAAATATATAATGTATAAAGTGTATAAGAGTTCATAAAACAAAAAAATAATAAAGTTGAAGAAAAACATATAAAAAAAAAAAAAAAACATTATAATACATAATACATGAACGTCTACTACATCAGTACACAGTGTGAGCTCAAACTTGATCTAATCGCTAGTGAAAGTTTAGTTGATTAAAAAGGCCATGTACCGCAAGGCTAGAGGAACAAAGAACATGGCCTATAGTTGAGTTTGTTGTGTGTGCCTTGTTGTTGTGAAATTTCTGGAAAAAGGTGGTTTTTTGGTACGGAGGAGAAGAAATGGACATCTCAACATGAACCATTAATGGTGTAGTGTTAGCGTACGCTTGGGCGTAAAAATGCATCGAGTGATTGCCAAGAAAATGGAACTTGTGTAAAGGTGACCACGCGGTTTCGGTTTTTGGTGTGTGGAAGACGTAAAGTGAGAAAATATCCAAAGTAATCAGGAAAATCCTAGGTATAAACGGTGTCTTGAACAATTTCGTGAGTATAGATGGCCATGTAATATAATGATTCCAGTCTGCATTTAAAGTTTTTAAACTTTTTTTTTTTAGATAGGCCTAACTTCATTTAATTTTAAATTGCGTCTTAACCTATTCAACATAATTGTAACTTGTATCTTGTGTAAATTATTGATAATTTGTTCTATTTTGGTTTTATGATAATGATTAATTTGTGTCTGTATAATTGTTCGATCAATATGAATGAGTAAAGAGCATAGTTGTTTCGCCACAATGTCTTAAATTCCTTTGATTAGCCATGATTTCCCATCTAGTGTGTACCTTCACAGTCAAGAACGCATGACCTGAGAAATTAAGAGTAAATAAGATAAAGGAGATTTTTAAGGTGAACAGTGGATTTGTAAGTTGGAGCTAAGGTGAGTTATATGGTGAATAATTTTTGTAGTGGAGGTTGAAGAGAGAGAAGTATTTTTTTTAATTAAAGTTGAATAATAAGCGACGAGTATTAAAGGTAATTAAGAGTGATGAAGTGTAGGTGAGTAATAATCCACATATAACGTTTTTTATTAGTTTGAATTTATTTTTATTTTTTCAAGCTTTTCGACCACATTTTTTTTAACAGTTGTAATAATCATATTTTATTTTTATAACGCTTAACGTTATAGACTTTGTTTTTAAAACATCTAGGATTAACAGATTTGCCTATTATAAGTAAAGGCAACTTTTCGGTGCCATCCGTAGACAATTATTTTCAGAAGGCAAAATTCTTGGAAGGCGGTAGAGCGCATAGAATCACAACACATATGCAAACAATAGCAGCTAGGCTATGTCCTCCCACCTTACTAACCGGACAGTGAGCTCTTTATTAAGCAATCCCTTTCGCAGCACAAGATTTTATTTTTAGTGTTGATAAAAAAACTTCGAATTATCCATAATTTTTTTACATTGACATATAAAGTTTAAGGGACTGAACCGAAACTTCGAATTGACAGTAATTTTGAATTAAAACCGTTTGAATTACCCAAGTTCTACTGTAGTACTAATACAGCCTTTTCGTAATAATTGCCCCTAAATGTCGCAAATAGACATTTTAGTTAATTTGTCCCACTTTTAGAATCTAAATTGACTTAACATATTATCAATTAACACTTACTGCTAGGAATAAATGAAGTTGATGCTGAAGATGTTTGGGAAGGACTAGAATTTGGTGTTGTTAAGTTATATCCAAAAAACATAGCATCTAATCTTGAAGCTAGCGAATCTTCATTTCCCTAAAATTTTCAATAGTTTTTTTTGTAGTACACATACACAGTGATTCAGTTACATAAATTTAAAAAATATTTTTGATACAAAGAAATTATTATTATTACCAACAACGTTGCATAAATAGTCTTTTCTATTTTTTACAGCAATAGATCTACAAACCAACACAGTATTATTTTGTAGGTAACATTAATTTGTAATATTAATAGAATGCTATTATATAAATAAATTAATAGAATTAAGGAAACAAAAATTTTATTTTAAGAGAGCAAATGAACCAAATATGACAAAGATTTTCACTCGTGACAAAATAATATGGTGGCATTTTAACTTTTATTGATATAAATGCGAACAACCTCGAAATACGGCATCGCATTAGTAGCTGACGAGTTTCATGAACCACTTTTCGTGATGATGGTAGTTACAGAAAAATTTGACTGCTACATAAATACATTGATCTGATGTTATTATCTTTGTCAGTTCAACTCGGCAGGACATAATTTATCAGATTGTGATAATAATGTAAATTAAACAAAGACAGTGTAAGTAATATTTTTAGCTACTCTTGATAATGATCCAAATAGTATTCCATACAAGATGAAAACGTATGTTCATTTGAAGTAAAAACAAATGTTAAGGATATCAGAAAGACCCCTCACTTTTCCTTTTTTTATTGCGTATAAGAAAGAAATGAATTTATTGTACCGCAACCTACTTTTGGTCACACTTTTCAGTAAAGGTTGGTTGTATCCATAAATATTCAATACTAAAGTTTTAAATCATAATGAAGGTTTACAATAAATCTAAACAGATTTAATACTGTTTCTTCTAAGGGAGTTAGGAATTTCTTTTATCTGCACCCCTTTTGATAAGGGTTGCAATTATCAAAGAAAATTACAGATTAAAGATTCGGCTAATATTTAGAAGATTTACAACAATTTCAAATGGACTCTTCATTAATTTCACTAAGGTAATGATTTTTTTTATTACTTTGGCCATCCACGCAGTACCTTTGGCTTGATTGTAACAAAAATTTTAAATACAAAAGTTTTATAAAATGTGTAACTCTTAATGCACTTGATACTATGCCTAATTGAGTGATAGGATTGTTTCTTGTTAACCCCTATTATTCTTTTCCATAGAGTTAATGGTTCGTGTTTTCAAAAAAAAAACTTTAAAATTTGTTGGAATTCAATTTAGAAGGCATTTCAATTATATTTGTATATATGTATCTGTGTCATCAACACTTTATATTTTCCAACATTTCAAAAAAGGTTTTCGAGAATTAGGTCCAGCAAAGAACTCCAAACTTTTAGCTTAGGGGCTATACTGACTCCTCCACTAAGTCCCGAGGACCAAGACCTAGCTAGCCGGTTTATAAAATATCTATAGCGTTTGGAGACCCCTAGTGTACAAATATTTCATTAATTGGGCACCCTTTGGCTCATCTCCCGGTAACATCAGACCAACTTAACCCTTTCCCCGGTATTCATAATTGACACAAAGTGCCTCATACCAGACCTCTTAAATGGCCAAATTTGTCACTTATATTCAGTTAATGTTCAAACTATGATAACTAATTAACTACTTATTCAATATACATGAAATTTTTACCAAATCTTAATATTATATTAGTATATAAAAAATTTGTATATTTACTTACCTAATGCAGCACTGATATTTTTTTAAAGTTCAAATAAAAAACAAATTGAAAAATAAGTTCACCCACAGTTATAACGTTTACAAAAATGTTAGGAGACACTTTATATTTGTTAGGCCATAAACTGTCTCTTTTATTTGTGTTAAATTACTAGTTTTTATATTACGTTTGGTCATTTATGTTTGGTTAAAAGTATTGTAAAATGTAATTAACTAAATAATATCAAACAATCCACATTTATATGATTAATTATATTTTAGAATATATATTTTAACTTAATAGTTTTTATATGATTTTCTATTACGTTTGGTCATTTATGTTTGGTTAAAAGTATTGTAAAATGTAATTAACTAAATAATATCAAACAATCTACATTTATATGATTAATGATATATTAGAATATATATTTTAACTTAATATAAAATTAAGTGTGTACTGTGGGAGAAAGCACATTTACACACACTTTGCTATTAGCTTTAATGTTCATTAACCCAGCAATCAGCATTAGCACTGCTATAAAATATTTATTTCAACAAATTCCACAACAAAAATGTATGTATAAATCATTTCCAAAATTAAGAATAATCCTAAGTAGAATTTTTAACTAAGTAAGAATAAAACAAACCTTCATAAATTTATTTATCTGTAGTAAAAGAGGAAAAATATTTTTTTGAAACATAAAAATACTAAAAGTCCTCCATTTACAAATTGCTATAGCACAAGTCCTACCATAACACTCCACTAGACAGAATGTTAGGCTCATCTTGAGCAATATCATTAATTTACTAGTTGAGTACCTTATCTAGAAACACATTTTCTTCTGCATTACACTACTTATTTCAAATACAAACGAAAGAGCAGATCAAGACTATTATTTCTTTTAGGTTTAGAACTATCTTCATTATACAAAGCTTTGCAAAGTATGGAAGAAAACCGATCTTAATT
>JAGFPH010000134.1:70470-81867 GCA_018207615.1 Philaenus spumarius
AAATACAATGACTAATATACGCAAAAGAATACGACGCCCGAATATTATTTGCGTTAATTTTATAAAACGCCAGCATTAGAACGCAATGTAATATACAACAGCGTATTTCGGCAAAAAAATCGATGCCCAAATACAAATTGTGCCATTTTATCAACTACCATTGTTCAAATACTATTTAAAATACAATGACGAATGTCCGCAAAGAATACGATGCCTGAATATTATTAGCGCTAATTTTATAAAACGCAATGTAATATAGGGTACAACAGCGTATGTCCGCGAAAAAAAACGATGCTCGAATACAATTTATGAAAAATTTATGAACTACTATTGTTGAAATATTATTTAAAATACAATGATGAATGTCCGCAATGAATTCGACTCCCGAATATTATTAGCGAAAATTTTATAAAACGCAATGTACAACAGTGCATACAACTGTGGGTACAACAGTGTATGTTCGCGAAAAAAAACGATGCTCGAATACAATTTATGAACTACTATTGTTGAAATATTATTTAAAATACAATGATGAATGTCCGCAAAGAATGCGACTTCCGAATATTATAGCGCTAATTTTATAAAACGACGTCATTAAAACTCAATTTAATATAAAACAGCGTGTCAGCGAAAAAACCTATACTCACGAGAACAATAATTTTTTCTTGTTTCTATAAAATACCAGTGTTAAAACTTAATTTAATATACAACCGCTAAGGTCCGCCGAAAAGGTTATATAGACAACACTTGTAAAATTCGGAAAAGCAAAAATTAAATGACGTTATTTGCAGGAACGAGTAACAAGTAAAACAAAGGCAATTGTCGGGACTCCCACGGAAAACATAAATCACGGGCAACGTAAATCCCGAAAATGTCCAAAATGTTTTACCCGAACTAAAACAAATATAATTACGGTATTATACTTTAGTTACCGATCTATACAATTTGTAACTTTTCGGCACAGTAGGCACCCTAATTCTATAAATAGACACGTAAGAAACGAATCCATAAGTGGTTGACCTTGAGCCTACTTTACCTTTATCTGTAGTACAAATAACTAAGCGCATGAATAGTTGAATTCAAATAAAACAAGAAGTGTTTAATTAACAATGATATAAACTAAACTGAACATCTCTTGATATCGAGTTTCGGCTATTGACTCTCTCGATATCGATAAAGAAAAAAAAAGTATGGGTGGTATCGTAAATCAACCCATCACTGCAATGGGAGTTATTATAGATGGATTTACGGCGACCTATTTTGAGTACTTGTGCGAGAGAGAATGAGATAGTAGCGAGGGAGGGCACACTACTTCCCCTTCCCCCTCGCACTACCACTTTGTCTTGTCACTTTCCCGTAATGTGGCAAACTAAACCGGGCCCTTACTGCATAGTTTTTTCTCACCGGCTGGCATTTTTTTCTTGACTAATATTTGCTTATTACCAGCCATGTTCCTTACAATGTCCACTCGCGTTATTATTAATTATTGAACGATAATACAATGATTAAATTAATTATATACAATTACAATAAAACAATGTTAACGGGAATATTAAAAGAATATTGTAACTACAGGCATATACATCATATTTTATTACAGAAATTAATGTTAATATAATGTTGAACCATTGTTACTTTGTGTAATTAGAAAACAACTCTTTTCACAAAGCCGAGTACTAGAACTGTAGTCTGTTAGAAGATAGTCTCAAATTCACTCGGCCCCACCCCTTCTCTCTTTCCTCCACGCTCTTCAAGGTTTGTCGTCATGAGTCATCTCGGTCTTTCACGAAACTGCTAGCAAGTTGCAACAGTTTTTTAATTTCAAATACTGTAGTTCCAAAACACATTAACGTGACTCAAAACTTCTTTTATTTTCTTGTGATAATTTCATTCTATGGTAATTTTAAAATGTTTAGATTTTTAAAGATTTGACAACGAAATTCACGGCTTCTTATTCACGGTTTTTTCACGGTACCCGAAATTCACGGTTGAGTGGGCACCCGGACAGTACAATATGCATACTGTTTATTATTTCTTTCTTAAAGTGTTTAACACGGACATAAAAAAATGTGAACTGTTCGAAGGGTTCGTTCGTGTGAACGTATGAACAAATTCACCGTAATGTCATACCTAAAAATATAGTAATTTAACTACTTTGAATTATTTAATCATTGCGCATGCGCCCCCAACCACCAACCCGTTGGCATGGTAACGGCCGTCTCGACTTTCAAGAATAATGTACAATAGCCCATATACCTGCTCTGCTTAACTTCATTTTCATACGCCAAATTGGATTGCTATTAGTTTCGGTTGTGTTGAGAATATTTCAATGTACCTAAAAATTGTTTTAAACAATTTTATTCATTTTCCCGACATTAAAAAAAAAATTATATGTTAATTCCCGACTTTTCCCGACTGTTTTTCATTTCTATGTTAATTCCCGATTTTCCCGACTTTCCCGACTGCTAGACACCCTGAAGCAGTAAGGTGTTCTACATTTTTGTATGGTAAGTTATATTAATTTAAAAGAAAAGAAGGTATAGAAAGGATACTACAAACCTTATGTGCTACTATTTTTAGTCCAAATGGATGTAATGGTTATTAATAAGCTTTAACATTTCTGTTACATTCATTGAATTATCCAATTTTAGAAATACTGTATTTCCTTTACTCACAGCTCCAAACACCCTATCATATGACATGACTTTACTTGCAGCTGAGTAGCTGCCACTATCATGTCACACAAAGCTATTTATAATTTACTCGCCTCAATTAAAACATTCAAATATCAAATATAGCAAACTGTTTTGTCAGTTAACAATTTTATAACTTCGACCTTTTTCTCCACTATCAACCACAATAAGAATAAGTTAAATTGAAAAATTAGTAAATAATATCATGACATGAATTCAATATACAATTAGGAGGAGCTTCTAGGTGACCACTAGTCTCACTCCTAGCCAGTAGAATAAGTAATGTCGTAGGGACTTTACTTATGTTTATTTACTAAGCAAAAACATTATAGGCAGTAAATATTTATTTGTTCAGTGGACCTTGTGGTGAGTTTTAATTTTGTTACCAAAACAAGTGTGTATAAAAAGTAATCATTTAAAATTTACTTTCATACTTAATTTACTTGACAAATTTTTTTTATTATACCTTACACCGAGATCGGTTTCCATAATGTGAATATCAGTCACCCTCATATATTAAGGCAATAATCATCACTAATATTTTTTCTACTTGTAATAAATTAGCATATTTTTTATCATTTAAATACAACTGCTATTATAAAAAGTAAATTCTTTACACAACACTACAAACAAAACAAACTCCCTAAGAGGTTTCAGAGGTTATTGCCATAATCTATCCTTAACCAGTACTTTGGCATTTGATTCCACTGCCACACAATTTAGTTGATTTAACTATAAAGTTGAAGAACATAGTACATTATAACCAACAGATCTCAGTAAAATTCAGATCTGATAAATTCCATAAAAATTCGAGCACTCTGGTTAAATCAAAAGCTCATATAGGATGTACAAGCATACTGCCATGGGTCAGTTTTATAACATCTTAAATGCAAGAATGTACTGGTCAATGTATTAATAGCCATGATCAATATTCAACTTATGCCCTATATTTTATAAAGTAAAAGCCAAAATACTAACCAAAGTGCCTGTTTTAAGTACACATATTACAATGAAATTTCTAAGCAAAAATAACATTACGGAGCACATAAATTCATATTTTGTTTTAGATCACTTACTTGAGTCTCTGGATCAGTGAGCAGGTAGATTATAATAGGAATAAGATGACTAGCAATAAGAGGCTGTAATCTTCCTCTGTCTTCATGGCATAGCATCACAATATGTGGCATGTGTTCCATCAACTCAATCCTGACTGCAGCCTCTGCAAGTTGAAATAAAATTATTAATAATTAATAAATTTTTATTAACAACTATATCTTCTGTGTAACAGTTTTTTTGAACGAAATGTAAGAGAATAACAATAACTTCAACATTTTTTATAGTTTCAAACGTACTCTATAAATCCAGATTTAAATGTTTTAGTTCTTTATTCAACCACCACTTTCTTAATATTTTTTTCTGGGTCCTTTGTCATATATTCTATATTTTAAACACAATTGTTTTACCTCTTATTAAAGTTATTAGTTTACCGATAGTTCAACCATTAGTAGAGTGATATTTCAATTAACAGAGAAGCTGTAAAATCCTTATTTGGGAAGGGGCAAAAAAAAGAGTGGTGGAGTGCTTGGAGAAGTGGAGTTGTAGATGGAAATTGATTCTTCCAGCTTCAAATCTTATTGAAATGCAACAGAAAATTTTAACCTTATTAGGTTGAGAATAATCTTACGTTTTTACTTTCTTTTTTCATTCAAAATTTACTAAAAAGGTGAGAAAGAAAACCAGCTATTTTTGTGAAGATAAAGTACCCTATAAATTTTATGTTAACACTGATAAACATATAATTAAAGACTTGCATGGTAACTTATATAATCTTTCTGTGTTGTATTTTGTGTAGCAGCTTTGGATAAACAATTTTATTAATACTGACACGCATAACAATAGCATACAATTACATACTAACACTATAAAGCATAGGCCTACGTGAAAATCAGCCTAAAATTGATACAATTTCTCCTTTTGACATCCAACACTATATTCAGCAACTAAAGACAGTAAAAAACGAAGAAATCGATCTACCTTACTTATTTTTAATTCTGCCCATGCGGTGTTTGTTATTTATAGGTGGTAAATAAAATACCTATTTATTTATTTACGGTTAAAAGGGCAAGGGGGTGGAGATTCAAAAAGTTGCTTCCAGTGGTTTAATTAATTCAAATTGACCACCTTCTTTAATATTATAAAAGTATGCTACTTGAATTTTGTTACTTTTCATTATAATAGTGCTGACAGGTTTGTAAATTGTATAATAAAAAAAGCACATACAACTCATATCATTTATCGTGCAACATAATGGTTAATAAATAACTTTTGTGCCGTTATTTAAACAGCGCGCCACTATTTGAAGCAGAAAGACTTCTCTGATTAAACCAAACTGTTTAACTGCCCAATACACTGAACGCCCGCGGCACCTAGCGGATAGAAGACGTAACTCAGAAACAGCTGATCGTTAACATTGCCAAGCGCATGCGTAGATAAAGACAAGTAATGCAACCTTCTTTAGTCAATCTTTTGTGAATTAACCTTGAACTTGTATAGACCTTCGTTCAGCCACCGACATAAAGGACCTGAAAACCGCATGGCAACGTGAACTTTTGCAAAATGCGAAGTGATACGTGAACTAGTTATTTTTAAATCTAAAATAGCCTTTCAAAAGTGCGATAAATAAAAAAGACCAGTTATGTCGCGAAAGTCATTCGCGGACGCAGAGTTTCGTTAGTTCACAAAACATGTGAGTATGTTTAAACACCTTGACATCAATTGCCATATTACAACTGGTGCAACAATGACCCACAAAACTGAATAAACTTAACTTTTGAAAACTTCTGCCTTCAAAAGAACTGTCAGTGTAAATGTCCAAATTTGTGAAACATCAGTGACTGTTAATGGATAATCCTTATATATAATTCTGTAAGCGAAATTTTAGATTCAAAATTGTGGGAATTTGGTAAATCGGAGGATGATGGGAGAGGTATCAAATTAAAGGTATCGATTCAAGGAACGAGGGAAAAATATAAGTTTTTTCTAAAATTAAAAACTAAGGGGTTTTTGAGGTCCCCGAAAAACGAAAAATCTTCATAAGAAATACATGAGAATTTAAAAACATCTGGTTTGTTTACATTAAAACATTTGGTATTAAATAAATAAATTAAAAACCTAAACAGCTGTTCTGCAGTTTACTTTAAAACATTTGGTATTAAATAAATGAATTAAAAACATAAAACAGCTGTTCTGTAAAATAATATGACAGTTAATGTAAATTATATTTTTATGGCCTAAAATGATAAATAAACACATGTATTCACAATTTATTACCATAGCAACCAATTGAATAAAATAACAGATAATATAGCTGTTTGTTCCAATATTTTCATTAACAGCTGATTTAAAAATTTGAAGCAATTATTTTTGTATTTCTAGCTTTTAGGTTAGGGATTTAAAGTGTAGACCTGAGCCTTGCTGGTTATTTTAAACATTATTATAACTGCTGTTATCAAATGTAAGAAATAATTTGATGTGAACATTTATCATTATTTATCATCTTAGTTTTGAGGTTATTATTAATCGTACAACTTTATTATAAATAAAACATAACATTTGTTTTTAGAAGGTTCCATTGGGGGTTGGCGTGCGGAGCACGCAGGGGTCTCCCCTAGTTGTATATAATTTAGAATAGTAATTGCCTGTTTTAAAAATCAGAATTAATGAAGGCAGGATTTCATTCCAAATTTAAAAAACCCTTTTTTTAAGAGAGACGTCTCTGAAAATTATTAAACGCCATTATTTTTATTATTTAATTTAATTTAGTATTAAGGTTGGCCAACAAAACAAGAGTTATTAATAAATCCATGGTACTATATATTTAATTTTGTAATGTTGTAAAAAGTAATAAATTGTAATAAATCTTGTATTATAAATGGGGAGGGTTTTTCTAATTTTACTTTAGAGGAGGGATCTTTTAAATATAACCAAAATCAATATTGTAAATGTAAACTTTTCTTAAATTTTCTTTTTAATTATAACTAAGGGCATATATCAATTTGAATCTTTTATTTAAGGGCATATAAATTTTTGGATATCAGTTTACAGTTAAAGTAAATAAACAAAGTGTTTGTTATATGAATTGTATTTATTGTATTTCCTGTAAATAGCTAACTCAGGGTTTCAATATCAACTTTAAATAAGGTAAGGTTACAGATCTTTGCTGTACTTGGTAAACCTTTAATTCTTATAGGATTGTATGTACCATCTTCGTCTTAGCCCAGCACGCATTCCAAATTGTTGTCATAATTCCTTTAAAGGTGGTACACTTTAAAATAAAAGTTTTAGAAATTGAAATTAATCAAACAGTAGGCCTACTAGGTTTGCACTTTTGAAACTAGAATATAAGCAATTGTCAGACTGGGTGCCATGCTACACAATTCAACATTTTTTAGTAGTCTTGCACCCACAAATGAAAGTGGGTGGATTGTGTCATTTACATGCTAAAGATTCAATGGGATAGGATCAATAGTAGCCCTTCCTCCTTCCCTCTCATTTGTTCCCTTCTGCTTGAAACATAATTAAACATTTCTCTTAAATTTGATATGAACAACATCCCTGAAACAAATATGCTGAATTTGCTATTATTATAAATTGTTCCTTTATTGTATTTTTTATATTATTGTAATACAAAAATATACACAGGATAAGTTGATCAGACTATTTTGTATTGGAATATAAACTCTTCATTTTCAATAAAGCATGTTTTATTATATTTTGTTGATATCTATTAATCATAAATCACACAACTTACACAATATCATTATTTTAATTTCAAGGAATGAAATTTTGATTAGGGTTCCTTTATAATAAAATAAAACCACCCTCTAACTAATCTACATACAAATAACCTAGACAAAGTCAACATTTTGGAACAAACTAGTTTTTATGAAATTTTTCACAATACACTAAATAAGAATTTATAAAATCATTTTTTTCTTGGCACTTTCAAATGTAGATTTTGCTTTGTTAACATAACAGATTTACCACAAATACTCTGCCGAGACATAAAATTGAATACACTAAATAAGAATTTATAAAATCATTTTTTTCTTGGCACTTTCAAATGTAGATTTTGCTTTGTTAAAATAACAGATTTACCACAAATACTCTGTCAAAAAATTGATCGTATTACCTTATTATAGTGTTGATATAATCATAAATATCAATGTAGCAAAACTGGTATTAGGCCAACATAAAATAAAATCCCTTTCTCGGGGTGCAGGTAGATTTCAAAGTCATGTTTAAAAAAACCTAATTAATTTGCTTCTATCTAGTTGTGCTAAGGGTTACAGATACTTTGACCTAATTTTCCCCAACCCTTGAAGTAATGGTTCCTTGAGTCAAAATTGTTTCATACAATAGTTGTAAATAATATTAAAAAGGTTTACAATAATGTAGAACAGATACTGTGAATACTAATCGAGTTATCAATTAATTATTTTGACTGACACCTTTATTGTTTCTACCAATTTTGCTAAGAATTGCAATTATCAAAAAAGTTACAAACAACAATTTTTGTAATATTTAGAAGATTTACAATTTAAAACCCGATCTGGTAAAGAATTAGAAAACATGCTTTTTCAAACATTGTAAGCAATACTAAGGGAGGTAATGAATTTTTGTTCTGCAATCTTATTTTGGACACTCCTTGTATTATGGGTTAGTCTTATCAAAATATTATTCAGTGAAAGGTGACAGATAATATTTAGAAGGTTTACAATAATTTTTTACGGATTTGCCACTGTGCTGACTAAGGAAGTTAAAACGGATGAAATATTTTTCATATTAAGTGAGTTATAAGATTTGTCAGTTTTTTTTCTAAAAAAAAAAAACCTTACCCATTCTTTACCCCTAAGGATTGATTGTATCTATTAAAACCCCAAAAAATTCCATCTATATATAATTTATGATGTAACAGTCTGGAAATAATTTGTAAAACACAAGTGAGTTTATACTGTAAGGAATACTTTCTGAATTGAATTAATTTGAATGTTAGATGTAAGAAAGGAAAGTAAAGGAGGAAGATTAATGAAGGCTGGTAAGGTTGACAAGCACCTGCTCTAGGATTAATGTTACCCTGGATCTTTTTCTATGGAAACACAATAGGATTAACGTGAGATGTTGTTATTGTAATAATTGTACTGTACTTTATGAAAAACACTTTTCTGTGAAAGCGCACCAGACTTGAAAAAATGAATAAAAAACCAAGTACTAACACTATAAAAATTATTACTAATCTAGGAATTTCAATTTCCTGTGCTAAATTGTAGACCTATTGTAAAGAAATGATATTCAAGAAGAAATCAATAATTATTATTTATATTTTTTGTTTCACCACAAATAACAGTGAATTTTTCAAAAAAGAAAAACCAACAGTCATGAGTTTAATATGAACCTCAAGGGGAAAAATGACAACTCATGTGCAAGTTTAACATTATTCTTATAGGAAATATAGATTAAACATGGTAGAAGCCAGGGCCTTAGGGCTGATTAAGCCACATTATATACCATACTTTGAATGAACAAAATGTTACACCAGCAAAAAGATGGGTGAAGCCAAACATTGGTGATTGATAACACTTAAACATTTAAAATTTAGTAATCAGGCGTGTTGCCTATAGTTTACATTTTCTATTTAGATAGTGAATATTTAATGAAACCTCCAATACTTCCAGAGTGTACAATAAATATAACAGACATTAGGCTTGCTTTATAATAACAAAAAGTAATATTCAGGGAGTTCAATCCCCTCTCTAAAGGGGATAAAAGGGCATTCTGCAGTATAAAATCCTAATTTTATGTACTGATGAATATTAATTAATCTATAGAGGTTAGTTATTTGCTTTAAACTACCATAAAACATTACTATAACAACTTCAGTAAAAAAAACCTTCTAACAAAATGCTGAACTCCTTGATTAGTAAAAAACCAATATTTCAATAAGAAATATAGGCAAACTTGAATTTTATGAAATTGACTTTCACCAAGTGTTTGGAGAGCTAATAAAGTAAATCTCTATAGATATGTAAAATTCCGCAGAAGCAATTCTGGAAAAGAGGAAGGAAGAAATAAGAAAGAAGTCAAATTAATCTGTCAACAGAAGGTTAGCAATAATGCATTAAAAAAGCAGATCAACTGCTTTAACTTACCAATGCAACTTACTTATGCAATCAAACTTAACTAGCATAACTAATATGAATATATTTAGAAATATTTATCAGTTATTGAATTAGCAATCATTTTCTTGACCATGACGAACAATATTGTTACATTTGTTACTATTTAGATTTGTTTCTTATTGATAATAGGACACTGATAAAAAACCACTTGTCTATCGAATATAACCTACATATTACAATTTAAGATAATAATCCTTACTCGCTTAGCCCTTATATTTGTAACTAACTATAATTTCATTTAACTGAAAATACAGCTTTTCTGGAAAATGGCTTAGTACCAGTAATAATAATGCTAGTATTGTAATATTAGAGAACAATACTTTAAATGTGTAAGTAAAAGGAGTCTATTGCAAATAGTTAATAAAAAAGTAAAAGGCCACATGCAAAACCAACTACAGTTAATAACAAATTGAAAGACACTACTGAGATGTCTGGCAAGCACCAGAGACGAGATAAAAGGTCAGTGAACCTTGACTCAATATAAATGGATTTGTAAATATTTTAAGAAAATGAATTTTCAAGGAGCTGAATGTAACATCCATGCTATATATAGTAGCGGCACACGTGCGACTGAGTCAAGGGTGAGGTCACTTCCGGTCTGCACCCTACATCCGGTCCCACATCTGCCGCACCCTCCAAGGATAAAATGTATCGTTAGCTCTTCTTTTGTGACATTACTTCCTCCTGATACATTTATATACATTCTCTTTGGAAAAATGCTGTGTAACACCTTTTATCAAAAAACCTACATCAAGTTATTTCAAAACTTGTAAGATAATTTTCAAACAATCTGACAAATACACATTTTCAGAATGCCACGGTAGAGGGGATAATATATGATTACTCCTGTGTTTTGTTTAACAATTTCGAATCAATTAAAGAACATTTATGAAAACTGAATATAAATAACAGAGTACAGTAGTGGTAGTGGCTTACTCACCAGGATCTTTAGCCACAAGGCTAATAACATCCATGACCTTGTTAACCTCGGAAGAGTTAACCGCCACAACACGGAGGGTTTCCAGTACCGTTCTTCCAACAATTTGTCTGAAACAAAAACAATACATGTAACAACAATACATTAAGGGTTCACAGATTGTGATTATAAATGTGACATGGGTTTATACATAAAAACTATAAAGTAAAAAAGTTAAAGATTAAAATTAAAGTAATTTAGCGAATTTGTGACTAACTCCTATAATTTCAATGCTAAAATTGTTATCTATTTTTCATTTATTTATAAACCTAACATATTAAATTGAATGTAGGTCTTTTTATTACATACTAATTTGCAATATTTTACAAATATACAATTTACTTGATCGAAATACAATACTGAATACTGTTTTACTCTTCCGACTTCCAAATCGCTTAAAATGTGTTTAAGGGTCTGCTCCAGTAAAAATAAAATTGATTTTTATCCCATAAGAGCAATGTTAAATTTCATACCATTTATTTCGTTTACT
>JAGFPH010000134.1:82267-101036 GCA_018207615.1 Philaenus spumarius
ACAGTTTTACACATTTTCAAGTAAATTAACACAGTTTAAAAGTACCTAATAGAATATGTAACATTTAAAGTTTTATGTGTTTAACTAAATAGAGGATCATCATCATCCATACTTAGTTATTTATTTATTTTAATAAACAAATTCTATAATGTACATGCTTAGAAAATAATTAATTGAGTGAAGGTAGCAACATCCAACATCGTTTAATTTATTACACAAATTGTAGTTACAATAAATGGATATGTTCAACATTAATACCATTTAGGTTCAATGCAAGACATACTAAGGATACATTGTGCTATTTTTCATGGTTGTTAATAATGACATAATAAAATGTTGCATGCAAACAATCCACAAATATATACATTGAACTGGTTAAGTAAAATTACTTGAAAACTGTGCCCTCGCTGTCAGTGCGTTATATTTGAATTATAAGGCCACGTGTTGGAGAGGAAAATACTGAAATTCACAAATAATTTTGAAGAAACTTTAGGTCTATTAATAGTCTATTTGTCCGTTCAAAATGTATATCCATTTAATTTTAAAACACGTAGCTTAACTAACAACGTGGGTTGAAACAATTAAACATATAACAACATATATTTACAAATTAAACACTTAAAAATACTTTGCAATAGAGTACTTCTATGAGATTGCTTTTAAAAATGATTGATATCATAATTTGAAACAATTTGTATTTTAATTTGTATGTTAAGTTTTCTGTTTATGATAGCCTAAATAATGTTAGTACTTTTTAAACGCTATTACAACGCCTGCTTTAACCATTAGTGATTAATATGTACAACATATTAAATCGAATTAAATGTTAATTTAAGAACTTTCAAATTACAATTTTCCTAAATTAAAATAAACACGCATGCACATATATGAAAGGTATTTGTAAACAATTTTTAAATCATAAAATTTAAACTGAAGTAAAAATTATCTAAACCGTTATTATACTAAAAAAATGGATACGCTTGACAATATTAATTACACATTTTAATAACAAATCTGAAACGTAAATTCACCTATACTTCAAACTTGTACGAGGCGCTATATTATATAGCCCACGTAAAATTAGAAAACAAACGCATTGGAGATAACAAATAGCAAAGGAACACGTCTCCCATTCTACTTTGAAAGGCTATTCATATTATATACGGAGAGACATTCCAATGGCATTACTAAAACATTATCAGGAAGCGAGAACTTGGATAGAGAAACTTCAGCCCAGTGGAAAGATATCACAAACTTAGTTTTGAAAAAGTCGATTCAAAAGTAATAGACTAATAGTTAAGTGATAACACAATCTTGTCTGTGAGGACGGAGTAGCTTTGTGTAAAAAAAACATTTGTAATTGTTCCACGAGACTAGAGAAAGGTGGGTGTAATTACACGCTATCATTGAATTAATATTGTACATATTTTCATCTATTCTTACTTAAAGGTTTTGGATTACCTCTTGTTTTTATTCATCAGCAAAGTATTATTAGTACCACCGAGTTTTTAGTAGCATTACTTTCTGAAATAAATAAAGGTGGTTTGTGGTTTTATAACAACAATCGTTTTCTGAAAATATCACAAATGTCTAGGGAAAATAGTTTTGATATACTTAAATAAAACCCTTTTACAATAAATATACCCCACATGATGTTGTTCTCCCCCCCTCCCCCAACAACAAAAAATGTTGTTGAGACTATTGAAATAAACGCACGAGTTACCATGCTGTATCCGATACTGAGACAAGATAAACAAATGAATCATCCGACCCTTGCCTGTTGTTAACCTTAACTTACAGTGAACACAGTTTTCCTTGAATTGCTACACAAATAACAAGAGATTCAAGTGCGGTACGTTCTTAAACATTACCATAAATCGCGTTTTCTTGGACAACTAAAATGGTAGATGTTTAAACATTAGTCCAACGGCCAACTGATTTCCAATTGATTTATAGGTGTTTCGTTGCACAAATTAACTTCTCTTTCGATTATACCAGCACTGAACTATTAACTGAGCTTTTTCTTAGCTATCAACTAATTTAAAGTCGTCAACCACGTAAAATGTGGAATAGCTTGATGTATGAATATCGACAAGATTGGTGAAATAGTGCAATCAAAATATTCTAATTAAAAAAATTACTGGCATGTGTGGAGTCTGAAGAGCACAAATACGCCAAAGAAAAGATAAGGTTGATTTCAAAGGAACTGATCTGGATGTCATAGAAATTTACAAATGATCAAAGACTATGCAATAAAAACAACAGCTAAACTAACATTAAGGTTTGGATTTTAATGAAATTCTAAAACTCGTCGCCCTTATCAAGGTCAGACGCAACAACTTCCAATTTCATAGGGCGTTGCGCCGCTGGTGTGCGCAGAGGCTCCCGCCAAAACTGCGCGTTACTACATGACACTCCATCGATTTAAAACTAGTAGTACTACATTCATTCACAGCCACTAACGTCGGATCCCAATTACTTCGTTCTGTCTCCGCGGCCCGAGTGGGAGGTAAATCAAACCTGTTATCACGATAACATAATGATACTGACAATAGATATTCTTATCTAAAGGATGAAATACTGTACTAAGGGTTAAGAGTCTAGTACATCACAGTTATGTCGTCAGAGCGAAAAGCGTTAGATTTTACAGATCGTACGTTATGTATTGTTAAACTTTTGTGTTATACGTAGGGAAATTTGCTGATTCTTATCATAAACATTCGTACTCTAGAAAATCTGACCAAATCTTGATTAGTTTAGAAATCAAAAACGAGGACACCTTGGCAGATTTTCAGGCTTGCCTATTATAAATATCAAAATTGAAACGAATTAAGGAAATAATCATAATAACCATGATTCTTTATTTAAAGTCTTCCTTTTTCTGATATATTCGTATACATTTACTTTCGATTCTCAAAAGTTAGATAGTAAACAATTTAAGGACACAGATAAATAAGGTAAATAAATGTGCAAATTTGAATATACGTTGTAGTAGCCATTAAAATTTTTAACAAATACGAGACAGATTTACTATTTATATATATTTTTAGATTCAAGTATGAAGATATTAAAATGTTTTTTTAAAACATAATGAAAAACAGTTAGTATTTAATATTCTCAGTAAAGAGTTATTATTATTATTAATAGCCTACTCGACGTTTAGAGAATATTAATCCACTATACAGTGAATAATTGCCTTATCCTAGGTGACAGAAAGCTATAACAAAATTTAACTAAAACTATACAAATAACGTAGTGCATCTCAGAAGTCAAAACAAGATCAACAAGTTATATATAGTCCAGGGCATTTAAATCAAAATCGACCGAAATAAAGACATTTTTAGAGCCAGCAGATATCGAGATGCGGTTTTCTGCATTGTGTTCAGAAAGCTCCCAGGGAAAAAGTCTATATGGTGTGGTTATGCCATCTTTCGAAACATGCATTCTGGTGCAATAAATGCATTTTGTAATAGCATAATTACTTGCAATATTATAAGAACGACTGGAAACTCGGAAAAATCACTCAAAAATCGTTACACGGGGGTTTTCTTGGATGCTGAATTCAATTCCGGCATTAGAATTACCCGGGGGCGCTCGGGGGGTGGCTCTGCGGGGAAAGGTAATGAAGAAAGTGAAAAATCACAAACTATGAAAATAATACTTTATTTAAATAATAAATAGTACTTTTTATTAATATTGAATTATTCATCATAAAGTTCAAGTTTTAACTTAAATACTAAACATCTTCTACAAACTCTTCTTCTTCTTCCTCGGCCTGGTTGGAAGTGCCTTTTTAGTTTGAGCAATTGCCATCGCAATGCTTGCATGCAAGTGAGCACTCCAACCCACTTCGTCGGCACCCGCACCTTGTGCCACAGTCAAGAGATACTGCTTAAAATTTCCTCGGGACCGGCTCCCTGGGTTATGGACTGAGCTCCCCATCCTCCAATTCCCACCCCCATTCCAACGGATTTAAAGTCTCGTCTTGACCTTGTGAACTATACCAAGCGTGTACTTGAAAATAGACACTCTTGATATGCTCTTTTGCTCGATAGCTTTGTACGAGCTCAATCACAGGTTTATCGCTCGTGCGGAACTCTTTGGATGCCCCATAAAGAGCCAAAGCTAACCGAAGCCCCATGATCTATTAAATTATCGATGGATACATGGTTTTGCTTAAATATTTCTTAAATATCCCCGAATACCCCCCGAGTAACGATTTTCATGGACACTGCAATTTCCCCCCCCCCCAACCAATCACCTCCGCAGAGCAACCCCCAAGCACCCCCGGGTAATTCGAATGCCAGAATTGATTTTGGCATCCCGAAAACCCCCGAGTAACGATTTTCATGGACGCTGCAATTTCGTGATGAGTGAGTCAGTCAGTGGTATTTGAATTTCATATATAGATTCAGCGTCTGGCAGAAAAGTTACTTCGGTCCAAATTTTAAACAACATTTTTAATCCTTCAACCTAATAACGAGAAAAAATCCGAAGTTAATGGACGGTTATTACTATAAAGAGTATCTTCTAGTATGAATTATTTTAAAAATAAATTAACCCTGCTTTAGAAATAAAATCATCGAAACACAAATTCGTTCTTTTGAAATTATGTATTATTAAGATTCATCAACTTCACGCATAACAGAGAAACTGCTGATAGTTCTAGTTGCAAATAAATAAATAACATAAGTGTATTAAAAACCTCTGCAGTTAACTTTTGAGTATGCAAAGACGTCCACATGAAGGCTCCTTAATTTGAATACTCTTACTGCAACGCAATAGCGGAAGACAAGACGCGAGGGGGGGAGTAGGCCGCTCATTGGTTTGTCTTGCTCCGCCTGCATCACGCCCAACATGGCTTCCGCGTATATTACATTTTCAATATAAAATATACAAAATTTTGAAAAAACTAACGCTAATTGTTTAAATTTCTTTTCACTACGAGTAGCATAAGTCCTCGTAGTCGTATCCGGTATATATCCATTTAATGTCTAATAAAAACTGCAGTATAAGAAAATTGTCAAAGCTATGAGTCTAGTATGCTATGAAAATACAAATGCGTGCTGTGAAAGTACAAAAGTTCAAAAGAAAGTAGCCATTCAAAATATTTTGTTTTAATAATGCATTCATAATATAAATAAGCGCTCAAATGTACTCATATAAAAAACTTCTTCACAAAATTCAGTTTGTGAACAGCTGTATTATTGTTTATAATCATTGTAACATTTTGGCAAACTTATATAAATGTTAAATACATCAGACAAACGTGATTATAAAAACAAAAACAACCTAGGTTCACAGAAAATCTATCTACATGAGTGACAAATATAATAAATATACGGAAGCGATTACCCAAGTCAAACATCTGGTTTTAACCGTGTTACACACAAGGGAACAATGTTTAATATATTAAGGAGCATTTCTCAAATAAACAGACACTAAAGAATCAAAATCTAGGTGAACATTTAAGAAACACCGATTAACACTCAAGATATGTTAAAAAAAAACAATGAAATAAGTTTCCGGTCTGATAAATGCCTTAAATGAGTTTTGTGCAAGAATCGTTATCAAATAAAATCTGCTTGTTAGTAGTCCTAAAAAATACAATAGGAATAATGGAAGGCTGATGTCAAAAGTAAATCAAAAAGCAGCAAGCCCGTGCCTTACAATTAACTCTTTAAATTAATGGTTAATCACATACATTAATCTTAGTTCTTCTAACCTCGTTTTCCTTCTAGCTTTTCTACCTTTACAAAAGAAATACTACTCAATAAGTGCTCAAAATTTACTCATACAAAAATTTTCATCACACATTTCAGTTTGTGAACAGCTGATTTTTTAGTATAATCATTGTGAATTTTGAGCACATATGTACTTGTACAATTTGTTACAAGTGCAGAAAAATATATAATTTGTACCAATTCCACTACTATACATTTCTTTAGAAATAAAGTACAGTAGGCCTAATTAACCAGTGTTAGCAACAAGTACTAAATGTTTACTCAAATCAAACATTTCTTCACATCACAGTTTGCGAAAAGCAATTTTTTTTTATATAATCTTGTATAATTAATTTATTAGTGTATCAAAAATTACAAATTTTAAAAAGCTAATTTTGCAGAATCTTCCTTAATTTACTTGGTTCCCTTTCAAAACAAAACGAATTATTTAACCCAAATTCTTTATTTTTTAAATCTCAAAACTATATCTTGCTCCAAAGCGTACTCATATAAAATATTTCTTCACAAGGTTCAGTTTGTGAACAGCTGATTTTTTTGTATAATCATTGTACACTTTGAGCATATCAAATTATGTAAGGAAAGATGAGAGTACTATTATTACAATAAAATCCATTGCTCACCAAGAAAAAAAATTATAAAACGTTTATCAGCCCCGCAAAATTAACCTATTTACACTACAAAATCCTCAGCCAAGCCATTCCCCCAAAAATGTATTAAATCATCCTCAAACAATGAACTACTGTTTCTGGATAATAAAGCATTCAAGACATCTAAATAAAAAGTTCCATATAAAATAATATCAAATTTCGTTGCCCATCAAAACGAAAATAATATTAATTGAATCTAAGGTTAAAAGGTATACTGTAACTGTACCTTGCAATTCCTCTACTCTTGTACATATTATACTGAATCAGTGTTAATTTTTTACTAATTAATTCATTACTTTTATCACAATCGATTTTAAATGGGGAAAAAATAACAGTCAATGTAAATAAATATGTCCTTTTGATAATAACTTGAGAACAAAATAGGTTTTCACAGATATTATTTATAGTTCCAGAATAAAATGTTTAATGCTTTAAAAGTACTCATTCATGTAATTTCTCCACAGAGCATCAGCTTGTGAACAGCTGTATTATTGATTTTAATCATTGTACAGTTAAAGCAAGTTAAATAGATAAACTCGTTAAAAAGTAGAATGCAAGTTTGTGCAAGTTCTATACAAGATTTTATAATTAGGAAAATATGAACACGAATTTTCCTATGAACATTTTACAAGTTAATACTATTATACTAAGTTTCATTTAAAGAAATTGCATACAGAAAATACAAAACAAAAGGGCTGTTATGCAGAGGGGTAAATTTATAAATAATATTCAATTTTTTGTAACCGGTTAAAAAATGGCGGCCATTTTTGTTTAAAGCCGAGTCCATTATCTCGTTTTCATGCATGATTGTCTAATCATTCAGCATTGGGTTGTCTTAGGTTTTTCAAAAAAAAGAGGGTAGCTTGAGTTTATTATTGCTAATAATCTGTTCAGTACATTATTGCCTTCAAAGCCCTATTTACCTAACATGTCCTTTAATGTAGCCAAAGTGAACGAAAATGAACAAAATTCAACTTTGTTAAGGTAATTTCTCAAAGGACCAGATCCTCAGCCTCATTTTATACATATATATAAGAGTACAGTGTTTCAGTGTATGAAATATCAATGTTGAGTAGCCAACCCTTTAAAAATTACACTCATTTAAAATTATATTTTCTTCAATTTTTCAATTGCTATAACTAGCTCTGTTAGTGAACCAGATAAAAATATAAAAATAGCACACATAAAAGGCCTCTGTGTGGATTTTCACATCCAAAAGTGGTAATCAGGACCACTTATTTTATTATTTCTAAGGATTTTTGAACTAAGAAAATCACATTTCTTGATTATAAATTAAATACTTTGTTATAAATAAGCATGCAGACTATATAATTAGCCTGAAGTACTTATAAACTGTCTAAATATTGAAACTTGTTAAAAGATATGATAAGTTTAATCATTAATAAATAAGTTAGTCAATATTTGTAAATTAATTAAAAACCAAATAATTTATAAAAGTGAATAAAATACTATTAAAAATTGATTCATATTAACATACTAGCTGACCCGTACGGCGTTGCCCGTGGTGGTTGGTATTTTCAGTATTTTTAACGTAATTGTATTCTTTTTAAGTGTTCAGTCAGTGAGTGGTATTTGGCTTTTATATATATAGATCTTAAATAATAAAAGCACTATTGTCATAATAATAAAAGATCTGAAATTATGATTTTAGTAACTTTGATCCCCCCAAACCTAGAGGAAGCTACATACCAAATTTCATTCCAATCCGTTCGGGCGCAATTTGAGGATGATCAAAAACGCATTGAAAACGCAAGGAAAAATGCAAAAACGCCTATTTCTGGCGTAATTTTGGGAGAATCTCAAACATTTTTTAACATACTACTTTTAGGCCTTAAACGAACCTAAGTACCAAATTTCAACATTTTCTGCCAATTAGTTCTCAAAAAAGCTGAGAAAACGCAAAAAATCGCTAGAAAAACGCGAATATTGGGCGTATCTTTGTGATGTTTTCAAAATCCGTTCTTAGTGCGCGTCTAAAGGTCCAACTGAACATGCATGCCAAATTTGAACTCATTTGGTTCAGTAGATTTTTAGTTCTGCTGATGAATGAATCATTGCCATTTCGCTTTTATATAGATAGATTAAGATTAATATTTTAATAATATGTTAATACAGTATTAATCAATTAGTGAATGGTGGTGAATCACAGTTCTATAGATAGGTCCAAGAAATGACAGGCTCACTGGAGCAAGCAGTACTAGTCTGTGCCTAATCTGAGTTTGTCTTCCCTTTCCACCAAAGTTTGTCTCACTTTACTCAGGGCTCTTAATGTGTATAGTTGTGTTGTCAGTGTGTTTAGATGTTTTTACTAAAAATCGTAGTAAAAAAGAAATACTTCTGATTTCTTTAAGAACGAAGTCTGATGTCAGATCAGTTTGTATAATAAAATACTTGAACAAATTTCATATCTCTATGACTAGTCTTGAGCCGATCGATTAAAAAAAACATAAAAGCCTATAGCAAAAAAGGCTGAGAAGTAACTTTAGATCATTATTCTAACAATAAAAGCAAACAGAAAGTTCAAATACACGGAAAAAAAGTTATAAAAAAAGGCAAGATTCTGTGTGTGTTGTCCTCCTAGGTTTATCAAATGCTTGCGAAATTCAAATTTTAATACAACAAACTAGACCCACTTTTGAATATAAAATAAATATTACTATAAACAGAAATTTTATTTAAAAATCTTCAAATTCAGAAACACCCTATTTGGAAACTTGAAATAATCTTATAAAAAAGGGTGCGATTTTTAGTACTTTTTAAAAGTAGGTTACCTCTTTCGTACTATTTACATACTGGTGGAGATGCCCTCATTAACATAAAATAGTTGTGTTACAGCAAACTGGACCAAAGGAAGAATTTCAGTTTTTGCATCATTAGTGGGCTCAATGACATGACAAAATTTTCTCTGACATTTTTACAAGTACCCTTACGTTCCCAATGGTTGAATTAACAAGAATCCTAGTAGGCTAAAAGAATAGGAAAATGAAGTCACAATACAAAATGTGTTTGTAAAAAATAGTCTTTTGATGTGTGGGAAATTATTGTGTATCATTGAAGGAAAACTGCATTAAAAGTCAGTAATAAAAACTGTTAGTGCTTTGTAATTTACATTAGCTATTTTATGAATTTAAAAAGAAAGATCATGAAAATGAACAATACATATGAGCATCAATCAGATGATCCATTTTACATTAAATTATCACATTGTTTAAAACCAAGAATGTTATTAAAAAAATGAAAATGTTCAGGATTTCTTTCAAAAATATATAAGTTGTTGGATATACAAAAACAACATCAAATCAACAACATTAAAGTAAAAACTGATAAAATATGTTAAATGTAGACGTCAGTTTTATTAATTGTTAATTCAGTGGTAAAATAGTTCAAGGAAACAATTTATTACCATGATAATTGCTTCTTTTTTTTTAAGATTTTGTATTGTTTAGAAATTTAACATTATTTAATAATGCAAGGCTATTTACCACATGTAATTTAATGCAAATTCTGTATTGTTATCAAAATAATGATCATAGTGTGTTATGTTTAAATCATTGAATAATTATTCCCTTATGCCCAATTCTCTGGAATGTGGAAAGGGTATTCCAGCATTTATGTCTAGACTCACAACTTTTCCATGCCTACTTTGAGTTGCTCAAAGTTGAAATTTATTCTGAAGTTGGATACTTTAGAATGTGTACCTTTAATGTGTGCAATTTACAGATTTTTGTCCGATCCCCATAAAATAATAAAAATGTAACGAAAAACATTTAATGATAACATGATAACGGTACTCTTCCACATAAAAGCACAGACGAAATCGGGGATGAGAAACTGTTAATTCATTGTGAAATTGCCCTACAAATATTGAATTTTGTTCATTCGCGTTCACCAACTTTGGCTACAAAGACTACATGAACAAAAACATATTTATTATGTTGGTAAATAGGGCTTTGATTTATAGGCCAGAAAATAAATAAAACAATGTTTATTTGAAAAGCCTGTGATAAAAGAAAGTGGTGATTAATTTTTAAAATCGTATATGGCTAACACAATTTTTGGAAATGGATGCAAAAACAATAAACTGCCAAAACGTGATCTAACAATTTGAAGTTTTACCTTTTTTTTTTGTAAAAATTTTGTCAGTCCAAAGGTTATATTTTAGATAGCGAAGCATTTATTGTGTGTGTTAACAATTAATGGATAATAACTTATAATTGTTCAAAATGTGTTCGAATAAACCGTAAGCTACACACTAAGCAGACAAGAAACTCATTTAATACTTAATTTCCCCTAGTCAATAACATTGATTACATAACATTTTCTTTGTAGCCTTATCTCCAATAGTGTATGAATGGATATGAGAGGCTGGCTAATCGGACAAATAAATACTGCAGTGCATGAATGGTATTGGATAATATGATATCAGCTAAACTAACGGAGACCGCGACAAGGCCGCCGTAATTATGCGACTGTCTCTCGACTTAGCTTACTGTTGTTTCAGGACGAGGGGTGGGGAGGAGTAATTCAAGGAATTCAGAGTCGATGACCTTTCACAGCACGCATACACTCACTCCCTTTTTCTTACTTCAAGACAATAGTCGAAATTTTCTAAAAGTGAAAATTGAACCAAAGTAGTTTTTTTAAATTAATTGAAGTTGTAAAAAGAGAGCGCCTTTTTAATAATACGAACGTACTAATTTCCTAGTCATTATCGTCGTCGAAGATGTAGGCACAGTAAGAGAGTATAGACATTGAAAAGAAAGGATACTATCAAGTTGCATCAAACTGACAATCTAGACTGTAATTTTTTAATTTCCGCTCTCAAATATAGGATACAAAAACTGAACTGAGCTGTTAAAATAACTAAATCCTGAGAATATCTAAAAATACCCATTAAAAACAATTACATTTAGTTATATTTGGGCACTAAATCAAGGATATTTAAACGGATCATTACTACCTCAAACAATTGAATCAGTATATATTATAAAAGAAGAAGTACTGACTGACTTATAAACAAGGTGCAGCAAAACTATGATCATAGCAACCAACATAGAAAATTTAGAATCAGTTACTTATTTTTCACAAACAACAATTTTAGATAAGGTTACTAAAGTAAAAACAAACACAAACAAAAAGGCTTACTGTATTATAATTCAAAACTACAAACATTTGTTACATATTAGAAATAAAACAGCTGACATGGCTCATAAGTTGAACTCAATATTAGGTAAAGCCCATTTCTTGGAAGCGCTTAGATTTATTAGCATAGCAACAAAAATGGCAAATTTAGAAGCCGGTTATTATTCATCGCAACCAACTGTGTTTTTAGGATAGGTAACTTAACAGCAAACATAAAGAAAATAACTTACTATATCATAATTCATACATCTATTACTATTAAAATAATGCTAACTTTATTTTTTACTATGTCTGTTTGAAATATCACTTTACCGTATCACATTTTGGTCATATGTTATAGCTTGAAAATTGCCTAAAAAAAAAATCTCCGGCCTAATAAAATCTCTCCGTGGATTATTAAAAAATATAATAATCTGTTTAAACTTGCTTCGCCAAGTTTATTAGTGAGCGAAGCGAGTAGAGGCGGAGCACTCTATTAATAGTTAAATATATGTTCAAACGAGATAAGTAACAATTGCGGTACTAAATAAGGGAATCGGAAATGGAAACGGGACTTCATAAATAAAATGAACCTTAAACAGCTGAGAGTTAAAAGTGGCAATATCCGGAGTTTGGGCACGTGGGTTAGAGAAGTACACAACGATATACAGGAAGTGCACAGAAATCGCATGTTCTTTGATGACGAGTGTTTAATAACACACGGAAACTCCAATGACAATGTTCAGTTTTGAACTAACAAACCTTAACGTATAGAGTGTAACACACAATTATACCAACTCTGCTACTGTTTTACCTCCTTTATGGTTGAAAAACAATCAATCGTTATACATAGTCAATATAATATAAGTGTATACTTGTTTAACTGTAGTGCACAACCACAAGGGAATATTATAAAAAGAAAATTAGCAAGAACTGTAAATGGCATGCTTCAATTTTTATGGCAATGCATGAAGCAATACATTTATTCAAAATATTTATCACTGAAAACAAGTAAATATAATCAATCATAAATTAAAATGTTAACCAAATTCATTAATGTTTATTATTTAGACAAATTGCAAACACAGTTG
Source organism: Philaenus spumarius (assembly GCA_018207615.1). Taxonomy (NCBI): domain Eukaryota; kingdom Metazoa; phylum Arthropoda; class Insecta; order Hemiptera; family Aphrophoridae; genus Philaenus; species Philaenus spumarius. The sequence continues at coordinate 94,892 of JAGFPH010000134.1, forward strand.
CTTATAAAAAGGAAAACGACTTCCACAACTAATTTCTATTGAGGGGAAAAAAATGTAGTATTTTATATTCAGGACAGATCACAGATTGGCAATGCTGCCAGGCATAACTATATTGTCATACTTTCAACATGAAGTCATCACATTCATGCTACTGAATCAGAAATGTATAAATTTCTTTTAAGAAATCTTCTTTAAGAAAGTCTTAAAAATCTGTAAAAAATATGTACAATTTAGCGGTGTAAAAATAAAAGCAATACCATTCAATTAAAATACAATTTAGGAATGTATTTTTTAAATGCCAATAGACAACAATATTTAGGCTAAAAATATATTATTACAAATCTCTGTATTGTAAATATTTTGTCATTTTTGTGCCTTATGTACCATTTGTGTTTAAACTTTAAGAAAACGAACATGTTAACCATTTAGGGACCAGCACCTTAAATAAATATAGGCCTAAGATTGCTCCCCATGTCACCTTTTGCCCTTACACTTACTCCTGTAAATGAAATCTTATTGAATGGGGGGGGGGGGGCGATCCTAGAGTATGTTTAAGATAACAATTGTTGCTATACATTCCCAAATCGTTTACTTACTAAAATTATAAAGGAGAATTGATCAGGCTTATTTTATAAGAAGATGAAACTTTAGAAATTCAATTAAATCTTACTTAAACAATACTTGTTATTTTATTAATATGTATTGTATACCTTCATAAATAAAGGAAGCAAACCAAAGATACAGTTTTCTTAACTTCAAAAACTACTCTCCAGAAATATATATATCTTAAAAGGTATTATGATTAATAGTTCTCACTATATATTCTATTAACAATTGATCACACCAAAAAAATGGCGATCTTTGATATTACTAAAATTGAAGGATTAATTTTAACATAGTTACAGCAATTTCAAACAAGTAACAAAAATTTGGGTGTATAAAACATTGCTATTGAAGTAGAACAAATATTAAACCATTAAAACCCTAATAAAAAAAAATTGGGGCGCAAGTTAGATTTCAAAGGTACCTACAACCCAATAAAAAAAAATATAATTAGAGGATGTTCTTGTCAGAAATGGTATATGGTAGCCTATATACATTAAACTATATTAATTTTTGGTAGAGTCATGAATCTTTTACTTAATTACTTTGCAGATAAAATACTACTAACTTTAGTTTATCACTACATTAATTAAGCAGATGGGTGATACAGACTAGATTTGTTTTTTATTATTTATAACCAAAATATGCTTATTGCAAAGGTTAAGATTTGTAAACCACAACTCAAACAAGAAATAAAACATGGTTGTGCATTGACCTAACCTTCTTGGCAGCTAAAACTTTATTCTACTTAAGAATAAAGTAAGAAAATGGAATAAGTCCATAATATAAAAATATACAAAACTGCTGAAAACTGTTTTGTTTTCTCTCAATTCTTATCCATACCAAACAGGATCAAGTTAAACTGATTAGGGGTTCATAAATACTAGATCAAAATAAGGCCTTTCATTAAACAAAAGTAGTCTCATGTAAACATTGCTTCATAGTCAGCCTATTACAAACTTAAGACACAATATTTGTTATTTAGCTTCATACCGAGGAAGGTTATATTCTCAAATTAATGGAATGAAAATGCAATTAGCAAGAATAATGTTTTACCAAGATCAAGTAGGCCTACTGATCGAAGAAACATAAGTTAATTCAGTAAATACTGGCATTTGTATGTGTCTATTTCAAAAACTTTTTACTAAAAAGTCTTAAGGAAAAGAAACCTCAAACAACCTTAAAGAAAAAAATCATATTTCTTTGAATACAACTTTATCCAAATAATGGCCCTTTCGAACTCCAAACATACTCCGACGAACCATTCAAAAAATCTACTAACAAACAGCTAAACCAAGTTTAGGAGATTTTGCTATAAGTTGTGTCTTTTATATATTAGACTAGTAAGCTCCCATGAAAAATCACAGGCAGATTAATTAGCTACACATCAGAAATATATAATATTAAAAAAATACTTCGGTACTTAAAAACAACAAACCTAATGTAGGCCTACCCAACTATTCTGAGGGGATTTTTAACTTTTACAAAAATTATCCAAAATTAAGTAGGCCTACTGATCGAAGAAACATAATTCAGTAAATCCTGCATTGTATGTGTCTACTTTAAAAACTTTTTACTAAAAAGTTTTAAGGAAAAGAAACTTCAAACAACCTTAAAGAAAACATCATATTTCTCTGAATACAACTTTACCCAAAATAATGGCCCTTTGGAACTCTAAACATACTCCGACGAACCATTAAAAAAATCTACTAACAAACCTAGAATACCCAAGAGTCATATATACGTTTCACATGCTTAGGTATTTGTTTTTAGAGAAATGTTTGGGGTTATTTCATGGTTTTTGTTGTTAGGCATAGAATTGGCAAAAAATGTTTCTTGGTTAACATCAACACCAACAGGAGACCTACCTACCAAAGTTTAGGAGATTTTGCTATAAGTTGTGTCTTTTATATATATAGACTAGTAAGCTCCCGTGAAAAATCACAGGCAGATTAATTAGCTACACATCAGAAATATATAATATTAAAAAAAAATACTTCGGTACTTAAAAACAACAAACCTAATGTAGGCCTACCTAACTATTCTGAGGGGATTTTAACTTTTACAAAAACTTAACTTTTAATTGCTTTTTATTTCATATTGATATATCAAATTATTTAGAAGTTAATAGTATTATAATAAAGAAACTAATAATCAAATATGTCTATATTTTATATGAAAATGTACGAATGTTTCCGAAGCTAAACAAATTGGTATCCCTTCTTTAAATTAGTATAAATGAATATATAGATGATAAAAGGTTGTATTTATATTCATTTTATAACCTCAAAGCAAATCTATTAACGTATTTATAAAGATCTTTAACTCTTATTTTGAAAATCATTACAAGACATTGTATTATTGATTGAAATTGTAAACATAACTCCAAAGTATAATCTACGATAGAGGTATTGTTAAAGTAATACAGATGATGGGGGAAATCAGCTGTTATATTAAATTGTTACTCACGTACGTACGTATGTATATACGTACTGGCATACACTCGCTTTTCTAGGATTTGATTAGCAATGTTGCGCGTTTACAGGATAGTATTGGCCTTATGGAACTACTTAACCTAACTACATCGGCTCCTATTCACAACCACATTGAATTATAAATATCCTTATCTCAGTGTTTAATTAAAGATCCAAATTTATACATTTGCTTGCCCATGCTATCAACTAAACTGTAAACGCGCAATAGAGTAAATTAACTAAAAAAATATAAAAAAAAACAGCTTTATGGTAGTGATCAAAGTTATTATTGCACTAATAGACTGTTTAACATAAATAATCCTTTAAATTTCATACCAAAAAACAACTGTGTCATGATAAAGGTGTCTACAGAGCATGAATTTTCGCATGCCATTAGTCATCCTACTGACCTAAATTTGTGCTGATCAAAACCTATGTGGATGATTCAGTTGTATTTACGAATATTGTGATTTGATCAAGTTTAATCATAATGGTTTATTATTCATTAATAAGGCTAAAAAAATTTAATACTCTAGCAACGGAGAAATTAATTATAGGCCTACAGGTTTAGAAGAATTATTTTTTACTCTTTTAAATAAATAATTGTAGTTTAGACAAGTTTGTACATTCATATTTTGGGAGATTAAGCAAATATGTAGCCTATATTAACTCAATTTCGGTAAATGACTTTAAAAGAGTTTTCCTATTTTGATAATCATAAGTGTGCTGAGGTGGATGATGAGTAATAGCAATGAAAATATTTCTATATAAATGTTAAAAAAATAAGTACAAAATATTAATCACCCTGTATACCTGTTTCCCCATATACCAAGTATCTTAACTTTAAAAAAATAAACTTAGTAGAACTATTTTAAGTTATACATAAGATGAACAAATTAAAAGCACATCATGTTGGAAAAAGAATTCCCAATAATACATGAAATGAGCTTCTATTCCATACATAACAGTATATTAACATTGATTCTTTGGGTATGCTATAGTCCTATATTAAATTGTACATAATAATGAAGAATACACTATTTGGTAGGCCTACTGTTCTCATTTTATAATATATTGTGAAATGCATAATAGAAAAAGCAAACATCAATAACTAGCTTTATACCTATGACAAAATCAATGTTTACTAAAACATTACTGCATGCTACAACAGGTTAAGGTAAGCTAGCATTTAAACATTTAATATTGTTGTACACGTAAAATATATTTTGTACAGGATGTGTTTAACAGCACAATTTCTTTATTAATTTTTCATGTCATTAAAGAATGTGGACACATTTTCATAATCTCTAGAACAAATCATAAACAATAAAAGTTGATGCTCAAAAGAGGTTAGGTCAGAATATAATATTTGATGTAGTTTGGATTTCTGTACATGTAGCCTATACAACCACAAATGATAGAGAGATAAAGGTTTTCACCGATAAAGATTGGTGTAAATGTACTATTTACAACCATCGGCAGATATTTTTGCAGACTACTACCTTGTTTTACATTTTACTAAGTAGGGTCGTATAGTAGATTTGCGCCGAAAGATTTATAGCTATATAATTGCAAGACCAATATATGGTGTAAAATTAATAGGCCTAGGCCTACACAAACATGATCTTAATTTATAAGATAATCTTACTACCAAATAATAAACAAATCTAAGTTACTGTTTTCGAACCTTATACAGGCTAGGTAGGCTATATCACTTTTTTATATATAATATAATTTTTAATCAATGTTTCTAAATAACCATGCATCGTAGCCGGATTATTTATATCATGACAAAAATAGGTCTAAGGGATCAAACGTATATCGCTTTAAAGGCAGAGATGTCGACCTATACTAACAAAAACACTTTAAAACATGTTAAATCTGCAAAATGACAATCAAAATGTAGGCTTAAATTAAACAATTTCACAGAGTCATTTAAAAGTGATGGTTATACTTACTAACTTCACACACATACATTCAAACAAAGCATGAGCCTACAATTTCATATGTAGCCTAGGTTTAATACCTAGTGTAGAGTAACTTTTTGGATTCTTGTCATGCTAACTTGTTATGAATGTTTTCAAGCGATAAATATATTCACTTAAATTTGTTAAATATATAGGCTATATTTCGTAAGCTACTTCTGACATAAATAACTATTCAGCTTGTTTTGAAAGAAAGTAATTAGATAAAATAAAACCTGAACACACAGTTTCACAAAAAATATGTTTAGGCTACTAACTTCAAACGCATTTCAACAATGCCCATCCTCAGTGATGCTTGGACCTACTGTAAACAAACTATAACTTATACTCTGTTATACAGTTATAACTTTATTTTATTTTATTTTTTTTTGTCACAAAACAGCACATACAGGACAGAATCCAATGCCAGATGACATGTCAAATGCAATACAATACACAATATACTACAATTAATTATTAAATACACATACATTAAAAGACACATATAAAACATTCAACAATACAATATCAAAGTTTAAAAATAAAACTATTTTTTTTTTTTTTACAGCAACTACACCTCCAAAAATGCCACAGGCAAATCCTCATTTCTCAAACATAAACTCCCCTACTGAATAAAAACAGTTTTCCAACAGATATCTTGATAATCAAACATTGTGGTCTTATGTAAAGGATATTCGAACAAATTTTTACTTCTTGTTGAATAGCCATGTACAGTTTTATATTTTAGGAAATTAGAATAGTTTGCTTTAACAAAATACACTACATTCAATATATATATATATATATATATATACAGGGCAGGGGCAGTATTCCATGCTTTTTAAAATGTGGTTTACATGAGTCGTAGCATTTTAGATTTAAAATTAAATTAACAATTTTTTTCTGTATTTGAAATACTCTTTTACTATTTATTAAATCTCCCCAAAATACAATTATTCCATAAGAGAGCCGGGAATAAACATAGGCATAGTACACCATCATGGTTGTATCTATATCGGTAACTCTCTTTATCGTAAGTATTACGAAATATGCTTTATTTAGCTTTCCAGTTAGGTCCAAAACATGGTTTTTCCACAAGAGAGT
>JAGFPH010000134.1:111458-126363 GCA_018207615.1 Philaenus spumarius
TGTCAATGAAATAAAATAAAAACTTCAAAGAAACTTTTCGGATTTAATTGAGTTTAATTTTGACATTTCTATGTCTAGAATGGTTACTGCTGGCATACTTAACTAGTTTATAAAGAATTCCTAAATGGACATTTCCCTTTTTCTAATAATGTCATCAATTTGTTTTACAGATTGGTAATTAATATTTGTAAATCTATGAATTTCATTATTTTTACCCGATTAAATTTTTGAGATGGTAACAAATAAATTTAAAACGATAACTGTATTCACTTTCTTGTAGATCATAAATCCAATATGGCAGAGGAACCATACATTCGTTTTCGATGACCCTGTTGTGATCTGAAATTTTATTACAGGTATGTTATTATAATATTTGTATGTTAGTACACATATTGTATATTAGTATTTGTATGTTTGAAACTTTTTGGTGTTTTATCTAAAAAAATAAATGTAGGATAAAATATTATTCTGCACGACCTTATAGCTCGCTTGGTTCCCTCAAAATCGATCAAAACGTAAAATATCAAAAAATTACCCGGTTCAAATTCACGTGGGGGTATGTTCTAATCCGAGGCCGACGGCCGAGTTTGTACGCAAAGCTAGTTTTTCCGCTACGAGTGGAACGAAGGAGCGCGTGAGTTGGAGCTATTTTTTTAAAATAGAAGCTTAAGTGCAAACAAATTCTACTAACATATTTCGTAAACATGGCGGGTACCCATGCGCCTTCGTGAGTAGATCAATTTCCTAAATAGTTCGTTGAAACCCTAAAACATATAAACTCACATCAGCGGTTCAGCTGCCTGGTATAATTATTTTTAATTGCGTAAAAGGATCGTCCTACCTAATTCTTTTCAAGTGATGTTGGGAAATAATTGCCAGATTCTTAACATATTTTTTTTGCGAGTTTTAATATTTTAGAAAACTATTAGTAAATTGGTTTGTTGTTATTGTAGGATCTTTTTATAACCAGGTAATTTGTAGTTGTTTGTCAAAAAGTTTTCGTAACTTTAATTAGCTTTAGTATCTTTGTTGGGACTTAAGACAAAATTTGTTGAGTTTCTTCTGATTAAATGATGTACATTGAAATAATATGTACAGCAATGTACTGTTATTTACGTTTGAAAATACTTTTTGTGTTGTATTGTAATGAATAAGTGTTATTTTCCCATTTATTTTGTTTTAGACATAGGAACATTTTACATTGGTGATGATTACCGAAATAGCTTTTTGTTAATCAAAATCAAATTCTCATTGTACAGAATTCCTAAAACGAACTGTATTTCGTACATCTATAGCAGAAAAGGAAAACATCACTTTGTTTCATAGTTCCTCTAGATAAATTTTACTTGTTTTATCAAAATTTCAACTGCAGTACTTTCGGGAATGGAGGGAGATATGACAGTTTTGTTTCTTAGAAAATTGCGCATCAGAAAATTTTGAAAAATGTATTGATCTTAAAAAAAAATTCTTTCAATCTGTAGCATCGTAAAATATTTATTCTGGGATTACAAAACTTGAACTTCCAAAAATACACACTAAATAACTTTAAAGTTCTGGTTATTGAGACATGTGCGGCCTGCTTTGTGATGGTTTCAAATAACTTTTTAACCATTCCGGAAACAATCTACAGTGACAGACGGACGAACGTGTATTATAATAGTTCTTTTAGTTACTTTCAAATTACTCAACCCTAATTATGTAACAATTCGTAACTATAATACACTAATGGTTCAAATAAAACAAGATTTGTACAACTGGCGTCAAAGCTTGACAGACTCTACTAAAAACGGTCAATATCTGGTTAATACTCACCAAAAACCGGGTAAAATTCCGTATCTGCAAAATCATGATTACCTACAACAACAAAAAAACAATTCATAATGATTTCTTTATTCGCAAAGTAAATTAAACATACAAATTTAGAAACTGTAAAATCAAAAAAATTGCTAACAATGCTACGGAATTCGTTGGTTTAGATATTTTCAGTGTAGTACAAACTGTAACTACACGTGATTCAATACAGCTGGATAGGATATTTTATAACTTTAGACAATTTCCCTACACTGATTAGAAATAAACAAACCAGTGAGATCAATGAATTCTTTTACACAAACAATTTGGTCAGTAGTAGTTGGTGGTATGTACATTAACATTTACCCGAGACAATTTATCTTAAGGCTCGGCTCTCTACATTCAAAACGGCGAAGTTGGGTACCAATTTCAATGTTAAATAACCAAAACATACCTTCATATTTTTGTGTTGTTTTTGTCAAAAAACGAAAGCTGTATTTTTTTTCTTAAAATAAAACAGATTGTAGGTGTTGATTGCTATTTTTTTTCGCAATATCTCTTTTTGCAACTGAGTAAAAAATTAATAAAGTTTACTATTTATATCATAGGTTTATGAAAACAATAACACGGGTTTTGAAAATGTATTCGGCAATCAACATCCGCATATGACAGTACTTCAAAATGAAACCAAATTTTTAAATTTACTCCATAAATTAACGGAAAAAATTACTTATTCTGAAGCATTGCTCTTATGGGAATCAGAATCAATATGGCGGACAGGGTAACGCCCCCTTAACACACGTACGAATCTCTTTCTTTTTAAGAAGAAACAACAAAAATAAACAAATGTTACATGAAACAAAATAACTTTTAATATATTGTCAGTCACTGTTAAAATAAGTTTAAACAATTATACGCAAGCTTTTTTATACGTAACTTCTTATCTCCTTTAATTAAAAAGTGTTAAAATCTAGCGGATTAAAGTAATTAATCCAGAAGAGGTAATTTAAATACATTTAAAGTCGAAGGATTTTTAATCTTTTTATAGATATTTTAAGGTTTAAGGATGCAGATTTACTTTACATACCAATCAATTTGAAGATACACTAATTTTTTAGCTTCAGTGTTGGTATAATGTGTTCACTAACCACAAAATTAGTGTTCCTTAACGTATAATGTGTCCAAAGCAAAATTATTATACACCCACAGGAGGCGAGCAAGTAAGTTGAAGCAAATATACAATTTATATAAACCCATATCAAAAGAGCCATCATATAATATATATTTCCAGATGTATATTTCTTATCAAATTTAATAAATCATTTGGACATCCAAATAATATTTCTACAAAGATTGTAGACAATTTATTCCACAATTTAAATAAATCAGGCAATTAACGAGATGTTTATAAAACAAACTATGTGCACTTAAAATCAAATCACTAGTATTCTCAATACTTTTTTACTATATTTCATTCAAGTATTAACCATCAATGCGTGGATAAAGTAAAATACAATGAAAAAGTAGACATCAGTCAAGGAATCAAAGAATAGTTAGACAACTATAGGCTGATAAATCCTATACTTATTAACTACCAATGCGTGGATAAAGTAAAATACATTGAAAATAGACATCAGTCAAGGGATCAAAGACTAGTTTGACAACTATATGCTGATAAATCTTATACTACTAAACGAGGGATTTCTGTATGTATCTATCCAGATTTTAAAACGGCTCTAACGATTTTTATCAAACTTAGCATATAAGGGTTTTAAGGTGGATAGAATCGATAGCACTAGGTCTCGTACTATAGAAAAATCGGTATCATACGAATTTTGACTAAATTATCTATCATTTCATTCATCATTGCAGTGTAGCCTAAAAGAGAAGAAGAAATAAACGAAGTAAACTATATCAGACGTAACTAAGAATGAAAAAAATATGATTTCATTAAACAAGGAACTTTTGACATACGTTCCTAAAATTAATTAATTAAATAAATAGGCCAGTTAAATAAGACCATTTTGGAGCCATTTCTAGAAATAAATGTTGGAAAGCTGGAAATCGTTTTGATCGCTTTATTTGACATCAAATTAAAGTATCCTAGGTTTGCACCACTCCCCGCTGCGAGCTTCAAAGGAGGGGTCCAAAAAAAACCCAAAATGTTCGGCCTTTTTTCAATTTTTTGCTTTTAACTCCTAAAGTAAGCATCTTACAGAAAATTTTACTCTTTTATAAATTAAAGAGCACTAAATTCTGCGTTGATTGGTTACCCAAAAAGTTTACTTTGACCGAGACATATTGTCAAAATCAATGGTCAAAAAATGATGATTTTTACCAACTTTGCTTAAAAAGTTACTATTAAGACTTTTAAACATCCGTAACGTGAAATCGGCTCTTCTAAATGAAAAGACGTACTGAATGAAAGTTGTAGGACATTTAATTCTGCGTTCAGCAAGAACCCAACATTTCAAATTCGATCAAGTCTACAAATAGAAAATTAAATTTTTCGATCTGCAGTTATACGCGGAGCAGTCCGCAAAAAGGTACCTTCCAGTCACAAATCTACTCCACACTAATTAAGTTTAGAAATTGGTATTCTTAATTAAAAACTCATCAGTAACATTTATAATAATATTTTTTAAGAAAATTTAGGAAAAAACTAATTTAAATTAATGATACATTTAAATATATTGTCAATAAAATATCGAAACAGGTATGTATAAATTTGGACATTTTTTGATATGTATTATTGCATTTTGTATTTGCAAATAATAATAAGAAATAATATTTATACACAATTAAGTCAAAAATAAAGTCATTAATAAAGTTTTTGAAGTGGAAGGTTCATAAAAAATAGAGTCGATCGACATTGGTTCTTCTGTGGTATACTGTGGTATATGCGAAGGGTAAGTCGTTAAGATGGGATTCCGTTATCTCCTATAGTACAACGCATTTAGAATGGCGAGCGGGCTGTTCATGCGCAAGAAAGCCCGCCTCCCACCAAATTCAGTCTCAGTCAAATAGTAAAAAAAGGACAGTCAGTGTCAAATCTGCACAGACGTGCGTGGCTGTGTTGTATATGTGGTGTGTTTAAAGCCAAACCTTGGGTTCAATATTTCCGTATGGTAACAATAATGAAATGCTTTATACATGCTGAAAGAGTAGGTGACTGGAACGGCCATCTACGAAGTGTACAGCAAATGTTGCCACTCTTTCTCGCTAGTGGAAATTTTCTGTATGCTAAATCGTGCCAACTGTATTTGCAGGACATGGCTGACCTTAAATCCAAACTTCCTACTGAGGACTATAATAGTTTTGTGATGAAAGGCTTTTTTACAGTACGAAGATCTGAAAAATCGTGGTCTGGTATATGGTCAGACATGATCATTGAGCAAACTTTAATGCGATCTATCAAAAGTCAAGATGGGTTGAGTGGTGGAAGAGGCATGACAGATAGTGTTCTCATGAAGTGGATTTCGTCTATGCCTGCAATAATGGAAGTGTCTCTGCAAATAGAACAATTTTGTGGCGTTACCTTCTCCACATCAGAGAAACACGTTGATGCCAGATTTTCTAGAATTCGACAAGATCAAACAGATGGCATGAGGTTTTTAGGCTGGTTTTCAGCACATAATCCTTTTCCAGTTGGAGAAAGCATCATGTCAATCAGCACTGGAGTAGTAGGGGACGAAAAGATAAATTGTCATCAAGCTTATGAGATTGGGATCCAACGTATGGAAAATATAATAGGCAGAAATTTCAAGGATGTAAAGAAAGATTTTCACACATCCTAACGAGATATGTTGATTACGTTAAAAAATATTACGGCAAACCAGGCACCACCTTCGTGTTTGATGGGTATCCAGAAGACTAAAACAGCTGAGCGCCTTCGACGAAAGTTTAAGTTGTCCGCATCCAACGTAGAATTCGATGAAACTATGACAGCTACTATGTCAAAAGAGCAGTTTTTATTTAATGACCACAACGAGCAGAGCCTCATTTCTATGCTTCGTGCGAAGCTGGAGGATGAAGGGTTTCTGGTGAAGGTAGCAGTGGAAGATGCTGACCGAGACATTGGCACGACTGCTGTAGGCATGGCAGAGACGTCATCATACGTTGCAATTGTTGGAGAGGACATGGATCTCCTCATACTCCTCACAGCTATTGCACCAAACTACAACAATATCGTATTGATGAAGCCTGGAACGGGTGCGTGAGAGAACGCTTTATACTCTCCCACTAAATTTAAGTTTTCTGATGCTGCCAAAACCAACATCCTCTTTTTGCATGCCTTCAGCGGTTGTGATACAACTCCAACATATTTCCGGCAGGGAAAATCAAATTTGTCAAGACTCTGGAGAAAAGCCCTCTGTTACTATGGCTGTGACTATATTTAACAGCGACTGTGCCACCCCAGATGAGATGGATTTAGTTAGTCAGAGATTTCTCGAAGCTGTTTATGGGGATAAACACAGCCAGGATTCACTCAATACCATAAGATACGACCACTTCATCAAAACAATTTCCAAGAGCACAATGAACCTGGCATCCCTCCCACCAACTCAGGCTGCTGATCAGGAACACGCTCTAAGGACATACCACTAGGTCCAGATGTGGCTGGGACGGGAAAAAGACCCCCTACAGTGGGGATGGAAGATGACTGGAAAAGGCTTGCTCTCCAGAACAACAACAAAAGAACCAGCTCCAGCAGCGGTTCTGCAGAATGTGTCATGCAAGTGTGCAATGGGGTGCCGAGGAGGATGCAGCTGCCGGAAAGTAGGGTTGAAATGCTCCTACATATGCTACGAGTGCAAAGGGCAGTCCTGCTCAAATGCTCCCGATGATGAAGCATCAACCCTTATCAGTGAACATGGCTTGGAACTGCTCGTTGAGGATTTGGATGAATCAGGTGCCTAATACATTTATTTACACTCTGTCTTTATAACATTGCTTGTATTACTATGTTTTTTTGTTAAAAATGTTCATTGGCTGTACTTAGACGTTTACAGATTCACGTATTTCAACGTTCATTCACTGATTCAGATCCCTACTATTGAATCTGACTAAAAATCAAATTCAAATTCTGATTCAAATTCAAAGTCTGATTCAAGTTCAAAGTCAGATTCGAAATTTAAAGTCAAACTCGACTTTATTTTTTTGTTACAGAGGAACACATTACAGAAAAAGAATTAGAGGTTGGCAGTGAGTATACCACAGAAGAACCAATGCCTGATGAATCTGTTCCACTTCTAAATGCCAAAAACTGTATTAATATCTTTATTTTTGACTTAATTGTATATTGTATATAATTCTTATTAGTTTTAGCAATACAGTGGATTATGTCTATACATAACAAAAAGTGCCCAAAAATCTAAAATATTTAACATTCTTGTTTTGATATTTCATTTACAATAATTTAAATGTATCATTAATTTTAAAAAAAATTCTTAAATTTTATTCAAAGTTATTATAAATGTTACTGATGAGTTTTTAATTAAGAATACCAATTTCTAAACTTAATTAGTGTGGAGTAGATTTGTGACTGGAAGGTACCTTTTTGCGGACTGCTCCGCGTATAACTGCAGATCGAAAAATTTAATTTTCTATTTGTAGACTTGATCGAATTTGAAATGTTAGGTTCTTGCTGAACGCAGAATTAAATGTCCTACAACTTTCATTCAGTAAGTCTTTTCATTTACAAGAGCCGATTTCACGTTACGGACGTTTAAAAGTCTTAATAGTAACTTTTTAAGCAAAGTTGGTAAAAGTCATCATTTTTTGATCATTGATTTTGACAATATTTCTCGGTCAAATTAAACTTTTTGGGTAACCAATCAATGCAGAATTCAGTGCTCGTTACTTTATAAAAGAGTAAAATTGTCTGTAAGATGCTTACTTTAGGAGTTAAAAGCAAAAAACTGAAAAAAGGCCGAAAATGTTGGGGTCTTTTGGACCCCTCCTTTGAAGCCCGCAGCGGGGGGTGGTGCAAACCTAGGATACTTTAATTTGATGTCAAATAAAGCGATCAAAATGATTTCCAGCTTTCCAACATTTATTTATCCAGGTCTTATTTAACTGGGCTAAAACTAAGCATCTCGATTTCACAAAACACTCACTTGGAGTTCCCCACTATCCTTCGTCGTCTGTTGTAATGTAGATTAACACAAACTGAACATATTATTTCAATGTAAGTTATATAATAGCCTACTATTAATGTAACATTAAGATTTGAATATTTCTTTGTTGCTTATTTATTAAATAGAGAGATTAGTCCATAGAATATAATTATATTATATATTTAGGACAGATTTCGCAATTTAATTTGTAAGAAGAAAATAAAACTTGGAATAAATTGATGGTAAAGCATTCAATTCAAGCCTACCTTATTTCACAAGCAAAGCTTTGAGGTTATGGTTAATCCTGCGATAATTGTTAATACATTTAGGCCTGATTCACAATTAATTTAATTTGTCAGTAGAAAGTAGCACTTGGCCGATACTGATACTAAAATAGCCAATCTTATAAGGCCTGGCTTATTTCTGGAGCATTGCTTTGAGGTTATGATTAATCCTACAATTATTGTTAATATATTTAGGCCTGATTTCGCAATGAAATTGTTAGAAGAAAGTAAAACTTTGCTTAAATTAATAGCGAAATAGTAAACTTTAATATATTTATATTCCTGACTCAAGTTTGAAGCTTAGCTTTGAGGTTATGGTTAATCATGCAATTATTGTTAATATATTATTATTATTTAGTCCTGATTTCGCAATGAAATTGTTAGAAGAAAATAAAACTTGACCGAAACTGATAGTGAAATAGTCAATTTTGTAATACAGGCCTGGCTCATTTCAGAAACATTCCTTTGAGGTTATGGTTAATCCTACAATTATTATTACTATATTTAAGCTTGATTTCACAATTTAATTTGAAATCATGTAAATTTAATAAAAAATTAAACGAACGGAGCTCGATCACCTGTCACTATAACATAAAACAGGCATTATAAACATATTAGAGAAAAAACCGGTCAAATGGCTTTCAGTTGCCGTTCAGTGACGTTATCTAGTTCTCGCTAATAGTGTCAGAATCTACAGTACGTCAAATGATTTTTATTTATCAAACAAATGCATTACTGCTTACACTTATAAACATAGTAATTAATTTAGGATAACTTGTTGTGAATCTGACAAACTTTTATAAATAGTTAGCCCATTATCTCCAGTATCCCCCCCCCCCCGTTGGTGCTGCGATGTATTCACATCAGCTTGGATCTACGAAGAAAATTTTTCTTACCGGTCTAGTCTGGTTTAAGAACACATTTCCTTGTCTAGGCTGTTTGTTTTGACCTAGTTATACTGAAAGTGGAATATGAGTATCAAGGAGTCCAGCAAACTTTGATTAAACAATTCCTTGACAACCAGTTCCTTAAACATATGTTTTTCCTTAACATTGTGAATAAAATTACAAAATAAAACTTGATTAAAGGGCCGATATATGAGCTGTGTGTATGGTCATGTTAACTAACGAAATAGGTAGAAAATATCGTACACAAAAAATAGTCTGCTATAAAACATTTGAATTATTTAAAGAGCATTGCAGATAGCAAAACACTAAATATTATTGTTAAGTTTCACCATAAAAACAAAAGACAAGGGACAAGGACTACATTGCGTAATCCAGTTATTTTGAAGAAATTTAACTGGAATTTAAGAATAAAATCCTTTTCGGCTCGACCTATAGTCGCAGGTAGAATTCTCAAGTTCACATTTTACCAATAAGCTAAACACTAAACAAATACGTATAAACACCGAAGCTTGCACTAAGGGTTGCAGTTACACAAAACAATTTTCTGATAACAATGTTGAACGGGTTCACTTTTACTATTGTATTTACTTAAGGCAGTACGAATGTGTTTGTACCAAAAATTGTTTCATACAAAAGTTTTTAGATAATATTTAGAATGGGTACAATAACTTAAAACAGATTTCATACTGTGCTCATTAAGAGTTATGAATTTTAATTTCAACACACTTGAGCTAAGAGTAGCAATTATCAAAAAGGACCTCCAACCTCCTACAATTTTGAATAGGCTTGATATTGTGTCTACTAAGAGAGGAATTAATTTTTTGTTCTGCGACCTAATGTTCAGTCAAAAAGTGCACAAAATAAAAGTTTTAGATATTTTTTAAAAGGTTTACAACAATAACACGGATTTGATAGTGTACCTACTAACAGAGTTTGTGTTGTTCATTACTACATTTCTACCCCCTTCGTCAAATTTGCCCATTATCGAAATGGACCGAGATTGTCCACAGTTATATTTTGTGCATCAGTCTGGAAATGAATTATGGTAGTTACCATGCCCATTACAAAATTCGAATTATTTAAGAAATTAATGACAAAGGCCAACTTAATATTCCCGAGATATCGTGAATTTATATGTCTACTGTCAAAGTTTTTTTTTTAAGTATAAACTGGCGGCCTATTTTAATATTTAATAATACTATCACGCAGCTGAACCGCTAACGTGAGTTGAGAGAATGTTCAAAATTAAGTTTTTATGTTTTAGGGTATTTGGGAGTAGTTCAACCAACAACGCTGAATAGCTGCCTTCGTCTACGAATATAATTTGTTTGCACCTCAGCCTCCAACCCCGGCTCACGAGATGCTTCGTTCCACCGACAGCGAGCAAACTCGCTTTTTATGTTACTTTGTATTTTAAGTTTTGATCAATTTAGTGAGAACCAGTCGGGCTATAAAGTCATGTAAAGAAAAACTTGTGCAGAATAATCTCCTAAATATAAATATTTTTTCAAACCCCAAAAAAAATTTCGTTCCAGTACAAAAATCTCAAAAAATGTTTACTTCCTGTCAAAAAACGTGTTTTCGATTGTTAGATTTATTTGCTAACAAATTCATGCGAGCGACTTGCCAACACATTTATACACACCCACCTACACACCCCAAAACGTGTTCTGGGAACTATGATCGTGCTCATTGAATACTCCCGACCTAGGTCTAGTCAGTGCAATAGCTCATCTTTCTTATGGAAATTCGCTAAAAATGCTATGAGAAACGGTGAAGTGCTCAGGTTAGTGAGAAAATAATATATTATACTCTGTCTAGTTCAGGTTGGCCGATGGACCCGGGACTACCTGAGGCCACCCCTCACCTCTGTCCGCTGTCTAGGCGATGAGTCACCCTACTGGCTGTGTTTGTACAATGGTACACTTTCTTAACAGAATAATAATTTAACATTTTTAAAAGTATATTTGAAATCTAATAAAAAAGTTATGAAAAATGATATCAAACTTGACCTAGGTATTAGAACATTTAATTCGAACTTTATTAAGAATTGTTTACATAGTGAATGCGACTTTTTATTTAGACAATTTAGAAGGCAAGTTTTAAGCTGTAATGAATATTAAAAGCTTTACTTAGGGACTGTTTGGGTAAAAGTAAATTGACCGTAGAATTTGTTAATAATAGTAAATCTTTTTACTGAGATATAATGTATTTAATACAAATTACAATAACAATAGGAGAAAAAGTTATATACACAATATGCTATATACAATGCAATATAATACTATACAATACAAATCCTATACAACAATAAAAATACAATACTATACAATAGTTTATTAACTATTAAACCTACAGCGGTCTGAAATTGCTTCTGATCGGTTCACTTGCAAGATGGATTCTTGTTATCAGATTTATTCGTTTATAAACATTGTCATAATCAGATTAAATGTTCTAATACCTAGGTCGAGTTTGGTATCATTTATCATAACATTTTTAGTAGATTTCAAATATACATTTAAAAATGTTAAATTATTATTCTGTTAAGAAAATGTACCATTGTATAAACACAGCCAGTAGGTGACTCATCGCCTAGGCAGAGGACAGCGGCGAGAGATTATAAGGGGTGTCCTCAGGTAGTCCTGGGTCCATCGGCCAACCTGAACTAGACAGAGTATAGTACGGAACAAGTTGCTGTAACATACTGAAAATGCTTGAATGTTTGGATAAAAGATTTGAACCAGAAACAAGCACCACTAACTTCAGCTATGATAAGGGAAGGAAATAAAAAATATTTTATCTTATCAACGTAAACCATCATTTAGTTGGTGCAGCGCTTCAGCAGATTATTCAAGTCAAAAATGTTAGGAGGAACTTGCGTCAAAGTTATCATAGCAGGAGGATATGTTCCATGTTGTGCCGAATGAAGGTCTTCTTTCCAAATCACATGTATAGACAGTAGATGGAAAGAATATGACACAGTTCGAAATCCAATTGTAGTATTGCCATAATTGCCTGTATTACGCCTGGTAGAAAGGTTGCAATAGATATAATTTTTGAATCATGTATAGGCTATATCAATCCACATTTTGTATTTTTCAAACGATCCTGCCTTAACACCCTCATCCTACGAAGATAATTTGACCCATGATGTAGGTATCGAAAATCATATTGTAAATTAATTCTTAGCAACATAAAACATGGCTACACAGCTTCAGTAACAAGTATGATTGCAAGTGTGTGCTAAATGAGTAAAGTAGTACGTGCTAATCACATGGCATCTTCTTCGTCAAGTTGCTAGACGTATATATGTCAGCTGTTGTATATCATATGTTGCTGGGTTGATTCCATTTATACTATCCTAAACCAATTCGGTTTAGTTGATCAGTATAAATATTTTAATGCAATACGCATTAAAACTGTGGGAGTTGTGTTTCTAAACCCCAAATTCAAACCTACAAATTAAATAGATAGCTTGGCGTTAATACGAACCAATTATTATTCCGGGCAGACAGAACATCTATAAATCTTATGTTATAGATTTATTGATTTTAGATTGATTTATAGATTTATAGGACTAATTGATCTTGGTTGTAAAAGGTTATACTGAATAAAATTGAATTAGGATGCAATGTTTTCCTTAACAATTTTTAATTTATCTTGTGTTCATTCACTTTTTTTACTATGTGCTTTATTATTGTTTCTTCTGCTTATTTCTTCATACGTATAAAAACCTACTGAGCATGTTCCTAGTGATGACCTTTAAAGTTTACCTTCTAAGACATTTAGACTATAAGTAAAAATTGATTTAAACAAGTACAATTATTTAATCTACTGAGGCTTTGTACTTCCAAGTAGTATTTCTAGTTTGTCCAAGGTAAGCTGTAATTTAGGCGTGTTTCAAACTTGCCGTTCAGAAAATATTCACAAGACTTCTACAATGAAACAGTTACCTTTTTTGTCAAGGCTTAGGGTTATAATTTACGTATCTTAGAAAACGACGCGGAGGTCCCTAGTATGACAAATGTTTATTTATTTTATTTCCGACTATCATCCGATTATATTGCTATTAAAAACATATTTTGGTAAAGAATAAATAAATATTCGTAAATAATTTTGAAAAATAAAAGCCTAATTTTTAATATGCTTTGAAGGATGTACATATTTTGTCTTTATTTGAAGTTTAGGTTGGATCAGCTTTACAAAATAAATTTCTTCTTTAACTTCAACCAAAATCTCTATTTTTTTTTCAAAAACAGAAACAAAAATATAAAACGTTAAGGTTGGGAGTGGTTTCTAGTTTTTTATTACCCGATTTCACAGTTACTTTAAGTGGATGGGAGGAGATAGCGTTAAAGGAAAGCATAATAATAACTATGCCTAAAATATAATTATCAACACAACAAGAAGATCTGACAATGAGACGTAGTAGCGATGATAAACATAGTCAGACGTCTGATGTTGCACTCCAATATGGCGGCAAGCGTGTCGTATCAAAGCAGTAAGGACATCCTTGTTTCCCCACTGCACACGTGACTTCCACTTTCATCCAATCTAGATATAGCCTAAGGGTTGATATTTTTCAACTCTCTCTTTATATGGTTTTACCGCCACCGAAATATAGCTTCCTGAGTACATTTCACATCAAAAAAATCTTTTCAGAAAACTTATTTACGTGATTGTAACCTAAACCGTAAACTTTAAAAACTCAGCTGCAACAACACCAAATTGAACAAATAGTTGTTAAATTAATTTTTTTAACGGTTAATAAGAACAACAACAAAATGGTATTAAACACTATTACAAATCTGTAGAGAGAGAAAAGGTTGAGTTATGTCATGACTAGAAATACCATAGCATAGGTATCGTAGGTATTTTGAAACCGTAATTATTAAACTAAAATAACGAGGATTGAGTAGAGTTTTCAAAATGGCCGAACATTGTAACGGTATGTTGCTACACTTTGTGGCCATACGTCTAGTAAAGGAAAGTGTTAGTCGATAAACGAATTCGAACCTACAGTCCAAACCACGGCGTATTAAACACTAACACAGGCTCACCGACTACAAGCCATAACTTTGCAACTCTATGAAATGCACACAAAAATACTTAAACAATCGCATATATTATTTCTCAAGACTATTTTTTTGTCGGTACGCCATAACTTCCTTAATACATCATCAAATTACATGAATGAGGCATCATTTTAAAGCTTTCCTTAACCACTACACGGGAAAAATAGACAAACAGCTTAAAATTCATGTTTTAATAACAAAAATTGATTTAAAAAACTTTTATATTATAATCTGTATGTTCCTAATGAAAGGCGCCATCTACTAACCATCTGTTTAACTAGCATGACAGCTGTTAGTTAGATTGTTTACACTGTAAGATTGTATAGGGAAACTGTTACTTATAAACCAATGTAAATAAATAAACTTAATTAACTGAATTAAATCAACGTGTTATATCAGGTAAATGTAGGCCTACTCCGAACTTGCGAAATATTCGCACGGGTCAGCTAGTATTTATTATTTAGCATTTAATAACGTAAACACAATGTATATCTAAACAAATTAATTTACAAAGTTTAAAGCAAAAACATCATTGGGTTTTACTGCATTTTCCGAAACGTTGGAATTTATTATTTTATTGAGTAAAAACTATGTATGATTAAAAAGTTTACTCTTTACATTATTTAAAAAAATCTAGGTCGTGATTAAAATAAAGAACAAAAAATTTAACCAACTAAATTATTAA
The DNA here is from genome assembly GCA_018207615.1 of Philaenus spumarius. Classification (NCBI taxonomy): domain Eukaryota; kingdom Metazoa; phylum Arthropoda; class Insecta; order Hemiptera; family Aphrophoridae; genus Philaenus; species Philaenus spumarius. The sequence continues at coordinate 126,321 of JAGFPH010000134.1, forward strand.
GTACAACTAAAAACTTACCGTCCAATAGTCAAATTTCAGCGTC
>JAGFPH010000134.1:126763-143697 GCA_018207615.1 Philaenus spumarius
GACGCTGAAATTTGACTATTGGACGGTAAGTTTTTAGTTGTACTTAAAAAACAATAGTCGGTATGGCGAAAACAATAATAAATTATTAACTTTGAAATAATCTAAAAAAAATTGTCAATAGTTACAAACTTTTGAATTTCCCTAAATCGACACGGTGACGTTCAAACTTCTCGGAAAAAATCACTATTACCTTTGATGGCATGACGTATGACTGGGCGGAAAACGTTAAATAATAGCAAACCCGTGAGTAACCTCCAGCCGACCGGCATGTAACGCGTTAGACGAATGACGTCAGAATTCCTCGAAAAAACAACGTCATTATTGACGTCACACCGTCACAGTGACAACGACGTAAAGCAGCAATGAAGTTCTCACAAACGTGACATCAGCTACATACTTTTATATTATTAAGCCTATATATCTAAGGTTACGCCTATATTATAATCAATATTTTTTAAATTAACAAATTCATACAGTAGATATGAATTGTAGCTTTTTCTTTCTAATTTTAACATTTTAAAGATCACAGAGATTAAGAATCTTTCAATAAATTTAAACACTTAAACTGCCTTAAAAAAAACAAACAAAAAACTAGTTATGTGTAACTGTAACAGACACTGATGATAATGACTTGTTCATCGAAACGCGTTTGACTATTATGTGACAAAGTTTGTTATTTTTATAAACTTCTTGCCTTTGTTGTTGTAACATTGACTTTGATCTAACAATTCAGAGAATAAAAGTAAACAATTAAAAAGAGGAAGAAGTCAAATTTACAAATCTCCGACACATTAATATGCCACTTTTTATATGCCATAATTGGTTATGCTAAAACGATTTCGTCCAAAAAGTGTTCACTAATCAACACTTTAGGAAATATTAGGATGACGGTAAAAATAGGTGTAATATCCTCAATTGTATTAAATAAAGTCCCTTCAAAACGATACCCTCACGTTGGATAGTAAACATAGATTTTTTGGTAAAAATCTGTGCCTACTCGAAAAGAAATCTTCTAGTTATTATTTGTAAGTAAATCTTCATTTTGATACCTTTATTGAACAAAACAAATTGTGTAAGAAGATTTCATTTTCCTTTTAAGGAACCTTAAAAATCAACATTTCCACAGATTACTACCCCCACTCTATTGAAAGTATTTCTAAACACTTACTTTTATAACATAAATGAAATTTCAAAAACACAGTTTGTGCATACAGATTAGATTGCTTTTGCATTTCAATATTTCTCTTTCACTTTAACAAATCTACAATCGCCCGTAATAATAAATGTTTGCTTAGGTTTGTCTGCAACGATTTCTTACCAACCCATATAATCAAAAATAGTTAAAACGAAAAACCAAAACATTAATTTACAACTCCGGAAATATTGTCAAATATGATGAACAAAATACTTCGAAACTCAGCAAAAAATATATATTACGAAGAATTTGAAACGGATTTACCCACATAAAACTAATGATCGATTTTCTTGGCCCAACACCAAACTTTCTCTAATAGTGTATGCGTGAAAGTAAAATAATTAAACGTTGCACATAAACTTGGCAATCCCTATACAGCCGTAAGGTGACCAAAGAAGATGCGCTGCGCAGCGCAGGTTGCACACACTCAACATTCCAAGCGTCTAGGTAAAAAAGGGCATGGAAAGGAATGTCGCAGGTATTTCATCCTCATCACATCGCATAGCGCGGTTTACATCTTTTAGTTTAACAATGTGACATAAATTATTGCAAATAAAGCAGCTGTTTATATTGAAATATATCTTACATAAATTGTTTTAGCGTGGTTATTTGGAAAATAATAGGTTTAACTCTGCAGGAAAGAAATAATGAGTGTACACGTTTATTAATTTATATTCAGGTCAATTCTATGCGAATAAAAGTGACCGATACATAGGTATAGATTTTCTTTGATTCGATCCCTTCAAACTGTTTATTGAAAATACAGAAATCATATCTTCCAAAAAATATTTCTTTAAGAGCAACTAATATGCTGAAACTTACCGGCATTCTGAACTAATTGAAAGTTACAGGCCGACTTATATTATAATCATAATGCCTAGAGTTAACCGATTTGTTAGGTTAGCGCCGGGTACACGCGTGGGAGGGGGCAAAGGGCCCAGCTGTCAATTAGAAAAAGCCCGGACTCTTTGTCCGCCTTTACGAAATACTTTTGTGGTCGACCCTTCGTTGGTGTGTACCCGGAGTCTCTATCCTACATTCTTAAAAACCAACACTCCAAACACGAAATTTCACGCATTGTAGGGCTGTAAATTATAAAAAATTGTTCAGAAATGTACTACTATTCCACAGTTCAATAATTATTATTTATTGTTTCTAGTTGCAGTTCGGTTTCCTTTAACTTAAAAGTATTTGATTTATAAGTTTAGGAAATCTTGGGCGGTTTTGTTACTACTCATTTGTCCTAAGTACTACATCAATTTGTTTGTATATTATTTTACCCACAGAAATTCTGTCAAAATCACCTTTAAGATCGTCAGCAATACAGCTGTAAAATAAGTATCAGTGGTGTATTATGTTATTTATATTAAAATGCTCAGAAAAGAAAGAAGACAAATTGTAATTTTGGAAGTGTAACTTTATTAACGTAATTATTTGTTTGTATTTTTAAGTTATTCCAATAATTTAGATCATAACATAAAATGGCTTGCTTATACATACGAAAAAAAGAAGCCCTAAAAAAATTACAAATAAGTAATGTGTTTAATATCGGCAACACGTAATGGTAGTGTATTGTCAATATACAATTATACTACCAACCCCTTGCAACATTTAAAATCCGACACTAGGCCTAATCTGAGAGCCGGCCCATGTTAACGTAAGGAGAGTGAGGAATGCGAGGCGGCGCTCCGACCGAGTGGAAGGAATGCGGTGGGGGATATATTCATTCATAGCTTCTCCCCTCCCCTCCTGCATTCCTACTCTCCCGTTCTGTTACCGTTATACTGTACTGTACTGTACGTCAAACACGATATGAAAACATGCTGCTTCACAATAAACACTCGTGCAAACGTAGCCGACATCCAGCTCTATTGAAGCTTGAAACTTTAAACACTTCGCTACATACGTTTAGCTTGTATACAAAGGTAATGATGAAATTACTCATTCACAGCACATTCACTTGTATCTGAAACACCACCGCATCTTAAACATTCTGTATTTCCCATTTGTATAAATAATAGACAACAATGGTCCAATGTACGAAATAAATAGATCACGCAGCTGAACCTCTGATGCGAGTCGAGCGAATTTCCGAAATTAAGTTATAGGCTATGTTTTAAGGTACAACCAACTATTTGAAAAATTGGTCTACCCACTAAGGCTCGAATAGCAGCCTCCATATACGAAATATATTAGTAGAATTTGTTTGTACCACAGCCTCCAGTCACGGCTTCATTCCGCTCGCAACGAAAAAACTGGACTGATTCGCTTCTCTTTGCATCTCGACCTCGGCTCAAAGCTGCTCCCACGGTAAAATCACCCACAGGGTACTTTTATGGAATTTTACGTTTTGATCAATTTTGGGGAACTGGACGGGCCATAAGATCGCGTAAAAAACCTGCAGAATAATCTTCTACATCTATTTTTTTTTTAGATAAACCCCAGAAAGTTTAATTCTAGTAGGAACAAATTCACTTCATGTCAAAAACACGTTCTTCTGGCTGTTGGATTTTGTTTGGCTAACAAACTCATCCGAGCGACTTAGAAAACCAACGTGTGAACCAAATTTGGACAAAATCAGACGTAAAATAGCCGCTGGAATGGGACTTCAGACATATTATATATACAACATTTTTAATGGTGTGAGAGTGCATTATTGGTGCTCACTGACCAGTCCTGACCTTAGGTCTCACCACAGAGTCACTACAATAGCTCATCTTTCCTATGAAAATTCATTAATAAATAAACCTGACACGCCCTATATAAAATCACATACATCATATCCTGGAAAACACGATCATTTAATTAAAGCTCATAAATTAATACACTTTTACACAAAGCTCTTTCAAACTATGTACACCAAATCATAAAATATTAATTTGTTGGCGTGCTAAACTTTGGCCCCAAAGGTACACCCTGGAAATGATTTAAGGAAATCAGTTAAATATTTGTACCTGTGTACCCGTCTGTGGACTGTAGATCACCCCTTAAAGGCTACCGCGGTTTCAAAAAACTAAGTTTTCATCATCAGGCTCAACACAATATGTCGGATTATTCCATTAGAAGACGTCATAACATATAAAACGTAAAAAAAAACACACACAACACAACACATCACAAGTACAACACTGAAGTTACGTTCGAAAACTGATTATCGCGAGAAAATGTGTGCGATGCAAACACCGGTCGAATCGTAAATATTTATTTAACTATAAACATGTGGTCCGGTGGCTATAACACAGGAATATAATAAGGAAATCAATCTATGTTAACCTCCTCTATTTTCACAGATTCATATGCTGGAGATGTAGCAGAGGTAGAACGTGCCGTTCAATATAAGGTAGAAAAAATGTCTACTTTAAGATTCAATTAATAAGAATATACGATCTACTTCCTGTCTGTTTATATTAAAATTCATAATTCTCTAAAGTCCATTGATGAAATTCAGTCAAGGCATATACATTTTAAAGCTTAATTGGGTGGATAATGTAGACAAATAAGGACTCCTCGCTTATTTTCTAGTTCGTTTTAACGTTCTGTAATCGTGGATGAGGATTGTTTAAAGAGGGAAGAAGAGTTATAAAACATATTCCTGCTGAGACGATTCATTCCTTCTTTCCAAGAAACACTTCAAATGAGGATTATTACTTTATTCTAACGGCTATTGGATTAGTTTTCTAATAAGGATTAACAGAGTTTGTAGAGAAAAGTAGAAAAAGTCTTCAAAGAAAGCCTAAGGAAAATACTTACTTGGTAAAGAATTGGGTTTAGAATTTTAAGATTAATAAAATTACATTGTAACAAAATGTTGTCAGTATAATACTCTAGTCACATAACCAGAGGGTGTGTAGGGTTTAGCAGAAACTTAAATTAAGATAATGTATCAAATGTGTAAACAAGTATTAAGAAAGTAGCCCTCAATATAGACAGCATCCACGCTGAACTAAACCGCCCTTATATAGTTTTTCCAAACTTTCTTCTCTGCAGTTCGCAACTTAAAAACTTGGAATACATAAGGACATAAACATAAACTATTATAAAGATAGATTAAAAGTATGTTATACAATTCATACCACAGCTACAGAATTACAGGATGTATTACGAAATAATGAGTAATCCCTGAGCCTGCTCTTTCTCTCTAAACTCTGCTCCAAAAAATCTTCTCTAACAGCAAAAAATAACAAATCCGAAATCGCCCAAAAACCTTTACTTAATAACATGTCCAACAACAAAATTTAAAACGTTCAGGACCTACTTTCGGCATTAATATACTCTATAAAAAGACAACCCTTCTATATAAATAAAAATGTAATGAACAATAAATCTAACCGTTGTTTGTTAAAACGCTTTTAATATTAAAATAACATGCTTGAAATAAACAGAAATTATATTTTTACATTAATATCTTACAAAATCGAGGATCCAATCGCGAGGAGGCATGCATGAAGTTAAATTGAATTTTAAATATACACTAGTATAATATATAGTATAGTTTATCCTATCTTCTAAAGCGAGAGATAATTGTCTGTCTGCTAAATGGATCTGGAATCTCCGTCTAAGGATTTTTGATTTTTTGATTTTATATGGGGCTTTTGGCCACGAGAAATCGATTGGAAATGGTCACCAGTCTGGGAAAATTCGTTTTCTACGCCTTTTTATTAAATTAAAAAGTCAAATTTGTCCATTTTAAACAATACAAAGCACAGCTGATGCAAATGTTATCAATGTCATTACAATAATCATCTGTTTTCTTTTAAACGAAGCACAGCTGATGCAAATGTTTTCAATGCCATTACAATAATCATCTGTTTTCTTTTAAACTGTATTTTATTAGAGGTAAGCCTAATGTTGTATCTATTTATAGTTACCATGGCCACGAATACTTCTGCTAAATAAACATACACTTTATTTAGTTGTTTAATGTATAGGCCTAACCTAAACGATGTTCACGGAAATTTGCAATAATAGTTATTGACGTGAGCGAACTAGGCCCTGCTTATAATCGAGCTTTAGCTCGGTCTCCTGGTACTTTAATATAACATGATTGTTAACTATAGCCCGTCTCAGGTTAAGTTGAGGCAAGCAGGGTGGGTAATTAGGGTCGGTTTCAACCGTCAAAAAAACGGTTGTATGACAACACGACTGAATGCTACCTGGAACCCTTGGGGGGCAATAAAAATATTTGCAGGGTACGACATTACGACGTTGCCGAATCTCATTAGCGACTCAGTCGTAAAGTCGTAGTCTGCGCGAGGTCCCAGCCCCTAATCCCTCCGCGTCTACCTGCGAGGCTGACTTGAAGAAAACTTTATCCATACCAGAACTGAGTTCATAGCTAGACAATATTTACCCCTTTATAGTCACTTCACATATTTTGCCGATAACAGTATGATTATAATATTTGTATAATTATAATATTTCGTCGTATTATCACTTTATATAATTAGAAAAAAAAACTAGAGGACTTACCTAAACTGTTTAATCACAGTATGTTGCCGATAACAGTATGATTATAATATTTGTATAATTAAATATTTTTCCGATTTTACGAAATAAAGTGTTTATTTGTTAATTACTGTTGCATGCATATTTTACATTTACCTTGTATGGGATATTTTTTCAACAAACAAACTTTCAAACCCTCATCAAGGTTTACCCCGGTCAAGCCGTGCAGACTACGACAACAAGACTGAGCCCACTCGCAGCTGCACCACAGTCGTGTTGTCGTAGCCCTGCAAACCAGGTAAACCGATGACCCTTGGCAGTTTTATTGCACAGTCGTGTTGTCGCTTTACCAAAAAAACTGACCCTTATTAATGCCGCCTGAGTGAACCTGTAGGACACTCTATTTTAAAATTGCAAGTCTGTATGTCTTAAGTGAAAATGAAAAAACGATATCATATTTCGTTTCATGATACTTTCCTGATAATTTTGATACCAAATTTGATTACATTTGGCCAACTTTGAGCTGTACTAGCATTATAAACATTGTTAGTTGAATTAACTTTACTATTATGGTTTACAACAATAAAGCCACAAAAATGGACTAGAGAAGATCATATTTAAATATGTAATAAATAATCATTATTTGAGAAAAAAACTCGATACTGTATCTTTATTTACCATAATACACACAATTGTGTGTTTCTACCATGTTAATCGGCCGACTTAAGGGGGCGCTAAACTGTCAGCCATATTGAATCGGATTCCCATAAGAGCAGTGCTACAGAATAAGTCATTGTTTCTGTTAATTCGTGGAATAAATTTAAAAATTTGGTTTCATTTTGAAGTACTGTCATATGCGGATGTTTATTTCTAAATACATTTTCAAAAACTGTTTTATTGTTTTCATAAACGTATGATATAAATAGTAAAAAACAGTTAACTTTATTAATTTTTTACTCAGTTGCAATAAGAGATATTGCACAAAATCTTAGCAATCAACACCCACAATCTATTTTACTTTAAGAAAAACAATACAGCTTTCGTTTTTTGACAAAAACAACACAAAAATATGCTTAATAATGAAGGTATGTTTTGCTTACTTAACATTGAAATTGGTAGCCAACTTCGCCGTTTTGAATGTAGGGAGCCGAGTCTTAAAGTGTTGTAATTGTTTTTTTTTTGTCAATACAACAAACTACAAAATTAAATTTGTATTTATAAATTGATATTGCATTAATTAACATATAATAACAATTATCAAGTTTATTAATAATTCATTAGGTTTATTTTTATCAATATTCTTATCATCACTCACATTAGTAAACACCTCTAATATTTACCAAACACCTCTACCTGCAGAGTCCAACTATTATAAGACAAACGTACTTAGCACTGTAAATATTTTGAATGAATTTTGATATATTATGATTGATTGAGAAAGAAACAATGTACATTATTTAACTGTAAATATTTGTAAAAAAATAAATACAAACAAATTATAAAATAAAAAAAATATAAAAATTGACGAAGGTCTAACAGACCTCTGGCAGTCTCAAGTCTGCAAAACGAGCTATTTAATAATTAAATGAGTTTCCGAAACGCAGAGAGAAACTAACTATCACAAATGGTAATTATAATATGTTATTACTATGGTACAAACACACAATTGTGTGTATTATGGTAAATACGATACAGTATTGAGTTTTTTTCTCAGATAATGATTATTTATTACATATTTAAATATGAACTTCTCTAGTACATTTTTGTGGCTTTATTGTTGTAAACCATATTAGTAATGTTGATTCAACTAAGAAAGTTTATAATGCTAGTACAGCTCAAAGTTGGCCAAATGTAATCAAATTTGGTATCAAAATTATCAGGAAAATATCATGAAACGAAATATGATATCGTTTTTTCATTTTCACTTAAGACATACAGACTTGCAATTTTAAACTAGTGTCCTACAGGTTCACTCAGGCGGCATTAATAAGGGTCAGTTTTATAACGGTTGAGACCGACCCTAATTACCCACCCTCCTTGCCTCAACTTAACCTGAGACGGGCTATAGTAGACCTACATATAGTTTGAACTGCTAATTACATGATAAGTGTAAAGAACGTACTGACAAAATATCAATATACAAATTTAATATACTGTGTTCAAATTTGAGAGAAGAATTTATTTATACCTAAAATAAATAAATACAAAAAAGTATTTGGCCATATAAAACGCTTTGCTAATGAAAAATTTTCAGTAGAACAATCAGGCGACATTAATGTCTCCAAACTGGCATGTAGGTTATTTGTCAGTGGCATTTCTAACTAACGACTGTTTCACATGGCAAAATAATGTGCATATTTAATTCAGAATGTGACCAAGCAATGCCGATTCATCCTAATCTACTTTCATTCCACATTATGTACCATCTCAATTTTGAGGTTAATACAAATAAATCCTAAAAAGTGTGATTGAGGAAAAGAAAACGATTAGCTTGTGAACCAGGATATCACATTTCTACTAATACTTATTTGGAGTGGTTTTAAGCGTTCTTCCTTTATATTTTTGTCTAGTTTTAAATTTATCCTATTCATGTTTTAGACAGATTGTATAGCCTACTATAATTCAGAAGGAATCATGTTTTACACTAATTATTAAACTATCAACATTATGTAGCCTATAATAGATCGTTATTATTATGTGACAAATCTTTATAGATGTAAGGTGCAAGGTGAGTGCACCGTGCGTGAATGAGACTATTGCCCCCTCTCTACACTACAGCCTAGCGTTCACTCAACCCAGTCATTTACTGCTCGCTTGCTTAGTTTGCCATTTAGCTTTGCAGTTGCACAACATGGTTTATGCATTTAATTTGACACATTTACATATGCGGGAATAAGTACATTCAGGATCGTTAAATTTTGTGTTATTATCAAGTAAATTATCAAAACTCTAACTAACCCGTTAAAAAGTTAGATAATCAAGTGTGGCTTAGTGATATGACCTTTGAAATTCCCTGACTAATCTTAAAAAAAGCACAAACAAAACCATGCTAATTTTATTTTAGTAGATCAATCAAATTATATTGATAAGCAAATCAATTTTTAGGGAATTAATTAAATATTTAATTAAACATGGTAGTATAACAGTTCAATATTTAATACTATCTATGTTACTGTACCAACCACAAGCAGTTGTAAATTACACATTTATGACTGACTATAAATATTAAATTAACAATGAATTGCTCAAATTATATTTTATTATATTAATACAAAAGAAAGAAATAACTGTTTTTTGTAATCCAGCTACCGGTACAGATATTCATTGAATATTTAATTAATTGATACGAAGATACCCAAATTCGAAAACATTTAATAATAAAACTAACATTTTTAGAAACAGCACGTTAGAGAAAGGTTTCAAGGTCATATCACGGCAAGTGCATTGGAACAAGTTGCCACAATCACTCCCGTAACTTGCCAATAATTGTTTTTACGCATCAGAATACGTACTCTTATTGAATAATTTAGAAGTGTATCTTATCTTTAATGTATATTTTCTCAATTAAAAATTGTATTAATCTATGATTTTAAATAGTTACTTTTAACCATTTTCCTTTAAAATGTTATTTCCCTGGCCTTAGCCAAAGTTCCCTGACTTTTCCAGCTTTTCCCTGTCGCTAGACACTCTGAGATTCTTATGGTAAAATAAAATATGTATTTACTCACAATAATTGAAAGGAATCTAGGAAGTGGCAGATTCAACGTACCTGTGAAATAAAAAAAAACACATTAAAATATATTGTCTTCCCCACTTTTTATCAAATGATAATTTCAAATTTCCATACAAATTATCATAATAAGATATTAAACAGCAAATAACAAAAATTACAGAGATTTTTGTTTAATAAAAATATTGGAGCTTGTAAGTTGGCCTATTCTACGTCCTGTGTTTAATTTCACCGATGTTTCTCACACGTCATATTTTATATAAACATATATACCTATTACGTGTTCCAATATGCTATATAATTATGTTAAACAATAACGGGATTTACCAACCGCTAACCAAAAATAAATGGTATTTTGCACTTTTACTGAAATTAACCGCCGTGAAAATTTGAAACCTTTTGATCGTTTGCCTTTTTGTTATTAAAAATACCTACCTTTCATTCCATACAGAATACAACAGTAAAACAATAACATTTGTACAGAACCGTAACTATTTTACCACATTAACACTTGCTCAACTAATACAAAACGAAGAGTGAGATAAATATAGAATTCATAATATTTGTGGAACTCGGGCTTATATACACAAAACAAAGCCAGTAAACGTAAAGCGGTAGGCCCGCATGTGGGATAGTATATATCACTGCATGTTAAAAACAAACATTACAACGCAAAATGTTCTTATGTCTTGATAAAAATCACTGTGTTAAATCTTTGGCCATGAAAAGTTAAAATACTGATTTCTAACCAACCATTACGACATTAACAGAAGACTGTGCGTTTGAGACATGTACATACTAAAAACAGGTATTTTATGCAAACAATCTTTGATGGAAAGAAATGAACTTAAGCACTCGAGTATTATTTAATTTCTGTAAACAAATCTAGCTTTAAACAAAATGTGTATCTGAAGTACAATTTACAGCTTAAACCAACTCGGATTACTCGGCATAACAACATAACATCCAGAATAATTATTTTTAATCATATTTTGGAATTAAAAAATTGGAGTTTTAAAAAGTAAACAATAACACCTATAACTTTATATTTCCACGTGTCGGAGATACAGACCGCGTTCCATTCCCACGCCCCACCACTGCCCCTCCGCTGGTTATCGATTAAAGAAGAGAGGAGGGGGCAAAGCACATTCCTCTACAACGTATTTCTTAGAATTTCCTTTGGGTGTGGTAGCTACAAACAGGTGTAGAGTCGTCTTCATCTCGATTCAACAACTATAATATCAATCCTCTCTGGAGACGAGTATATTTAGTAGCAACGTCGCTTCAATACTCCATTATTTCTCTCAACTTGGACACACTTCTTATTATTCGCATAAAACAAAACTCTTCGAGCCCTTCGCACACAAAGATAAAAATGTTTCTATTTGAAGAAAAGCTATGCCGAAGAAGAACTCTACTTGTGTTCAGTACCCTCTGGAAGGGGAAACGGCAGAGAGAGGATTTAACCCGGTTTAATGTCTTACTGCGTGTTACCAGGGTGATGAATGCGTCCAAAGATAAATTACTTAACAGCTGATTTATGGTAACAATTACAATTTTCGTTTACTCAATAGTACGGCTTTACTTCGATACTCGAGCACATTTTTACTCTTTTTGGTGGTTGTGTTAATCTACTCAATATCACGTTGAAAGTATTTAACGTTATTATTATTCGTATTTTGTATACTGTACTCTTATTGAACTCTACCGCACATTTTTATGTAAAGCGTAATATGACAAGATTTAAACCTGTTAAATCCCAATCTGTAAGTAAATAGACTATGAAGTAACATGACATTCCAATATTTTAATTATCTAATAATTAGGTAACATTTCTGGAAGTGAAATATCTTAAATTGCTACGTTGCAAATGCGATAGAAACTTTCACAAATTAAGAGAATTCAAAAAGCGATACCATGAGTTGTAAGGGGAAGAACGAGTACTTTCGAATTTTGCCCAATGACGGCGAGAATTGCATACGGAATTGAACTGTAGTGATTATACGGGATCCATGTAGTTATTGGAGACCTGTTGTAGGGTAGCCTAAACACGAAGAAAAACTTAACCCTAGAACACTATAGTTACCATGGCAACGAATACTTCTGCTAAATAAACATACCCTTTATTTAGTTGTTTAATGTTATAGGCCTAACCTAAACGATGTTCACGGAAATTTGCAATAATAGTTATTGACGTGAGCGAACTTAAGTGATATTAAACATTAATTTAGGCCTGACTTATTTCTGAGGCATAGCGTTGAGATTATGGTTAAGGGGGCTTGGTAGGGCCATTTACCGCAATGATAAATTATACATGGTTCTTGCACACTTTTCTGACTTCCAAATTTTCACAGTTTGTTACCAACATAGTATTGTACAGTTTAACAAGAGGAAATAATTTTTGAAAATTTTAATTTATATTTTTTAATTTTCTTGAAATTGTTAAATTTTATAAATTTTGTTTACATTATAAAAATTAATAAATTTTTTCTTATAGGTAATATTGTAAAAACCTCTCATTAAACCATGTATTACATCATTTTATAACTCTGGTAAAAATTTCAAAGCTCTATCTCTTACCAGTCTTGAAAAAAGTGTGCAAATGTGTACAAAAAATTAGTTTCCGAGGAAACCGCGATGAAAATTAACAATCAGCCATTATAGAGTAATTATTGAGTCCTACATTTAAAAAAGTCCAGGACCATAGCTGGGATCATCCACATTGGCTTCTTCATCTTCTTACCTTCCTCTTCTTCTGCCTTCTGGACTGCCTTGACTTCTTGAAGAGATCTTGGGAATGATGTTGGGCCCAGTAAACACGGTCCTTATCGGCCCTCAGCATAGCTTGAACCATGTTTTTCCTGGATTTATCCTCAGTCTCTTCAGTGTATCACACTTCACTATGTAGCCTTCATTAGCATCATAAACACCAAAATGTAATGTCTTTAGGCCCACAAAAACTGTTTTTGGAAGTCTATTCCAAATGACGCTATTCAAACTTTCATTCGGGTTTTGCGTTTGCCCGTGGATACATTTTTTTAGGAGCTGTGGGGCGGCTAGATCTGAGAATACATGTTTGATAGCCTCCATAATGATAACAGGAATAGAGTTTCTGTGGTGATATGGCCTTTTAGTTATAAGACCCTGCTGGAATTTACACCACGAGTCAACTCCACTGGGGCAGAGACCATGATGCGGTTCTTTATCAGTTGATATTTTATATCGCCCATACTGCCTTTTGCATATCTGACAGTCTGGTTTTGTTATTTCTGATGGCCTGGCCATAGTAATTCTGTATCTGATCAATAACTCCATCAGTGAGACGGCCTTTACCTCCGAGAGACCTACCGTCGCTTAGTTTTTTGCCCTTCATATTTTTTTTCAAAGAACGTAATCGCGACCCCATTCTTTTTTGGACGTGTCCAATGCATTCTAACTTTGAAATTTTAATCACATTATCTTCTTCATCTTTATATAACTCAAGTTCTTCAACAGCAGAAAACCCTTTCGAATCCCCGTCACCCAGATATTGTGCATAGTGAACACCTTTCGTTAGTAACCGCTGAAAAATTTGTGTGGCTTCTCTCAACGGAAGTTGGTTTTTTGATGTCGCGCATGTATATAAAGGCTTACAATTAGTATTTCTTCTTTGATAAGTATATATTATTTGGTATTAAATTTTTCGTAAAGAAAAGGGGAAAAAAATAATATATAAAACATAAAAAGTGAAATTTTTTCATTTTTAACCTACCTAGCCCCCTTAATCCTTTAAACTGTATTTTTATTACAGGTAATCCTAATGTTGTAAGGTTGTTTATTTAGTTGTTTAATGTTATAGGCCTAACCTCAAAACTCAATAGTCCAATATTTATTATTGAAATCATAGCCCTGCTTATAATCGAGCTATGAGTACTGCTCGGTCTCCTGGTACTATAATTAATTAGAAACTAACTAGTTAAGGGACGTAACCCTAAATGACAAAGTAAATATTATTTTACATTTACAAAATTGGTAACCGAAAACATAAAGCATTTAATGGAAGGAAGTCATATAATAAAAAAACGTCGATCGAGGTTAAGTATAAATCTAATTGTTATCTTCCAGATGTGGCCTAAGGTATTAATTTTTTAGTTTTAAGGGTGCCGTCATAAACCAAGATGGCTTCTACTTGATTAATTATGATTAAGCAACACAAATTACTTCTTTATATGGTTAACTACAGAACAAAATGAGATGATGAATATTTCTGTCAATTCAATGCATTCTATGTTATTAAAAATATAAGGGTGTATAATCTGACAGTAGATAAAACGGTGCAACAGCAACCGGCGCAACGTGCAACTAGTATAATCTGTGTATTCTACAAACCATTGGGAGTTCTACTATAACCAACCACATCTTTTGAGCACAACTTCAGGCACTGCTACAGTTTAAGAATAATTAAACAAATATTCTTCCTTCATCTCAAAATTATTAATTTAAAAAGCACGTAATTAACAATAAAATTAAAATTTATAAATTACGTGTGTTAAACTGATAAGTGTCCAATTGTCCAGATAATCAAAGAAGTACGAATATAATGGTTCTTTACCGTACAACGAATTAATTCCCATACACTTAACTCAAAGTATGGAACTAACCATCTTACAATAACAAAAACCTTGGTGACCAGTGATGCAAACAGTTACCAAAATGAGTAAAAACAGTTACTTCTAATAAAATTAATAACTCCTCAGAAAATGTATACTCTCTGAATATCGGAATAGATGAGGGTCAGCATACTTTACAACTATATCGATACCCCCTCATCCTTTCCAGAGAAAATCGACTGTGACAGTTACGCAAAACGAGTGATCTACAAGGATTCCGTTTTCACTTTTAAGGCACGAATACCTAAAAAGGACAGTCCAGCATAGGTGCAGCAAAGCCTGAACACGGACACGACCTCATTCGAGTAACGATTGCATCAAATAGAGCGCATTGCTCGCGTTGTAAATATTTACCGAGAGCGTAGCCTACCCACCTACTTCTCCCCACCATAAGAGCGACAGACACTTTCACCTTCGATACATTGTACTCGGCTGGATCGATCAAATTGACATCCATGTTTTTAAAAGGAACAGGCGTAAACCGTAATTAATTTACCATTTTGTTGTTTACCTATATAATCAACGGACTAGACAGGTTGTGTTGTTTGCATACGCAAATATAATAAACGTTTAACAAACCCAGCTCGTTTAAAACAGTTTCACATCCGTTTAAACAAGGAAAACTTTCAAAATAAACTAAAATCTTTATCGCAAGCTACAAAAACGAGGATAAAAACCACAAACATAACTTGTGCTAATTTTTAAATGATACATTACTCACGTAAATACCACTCACTCACGCATCACGATTTCTTAAAAACTACCGAACGGATTGGAATGAAATTTGGTATGTAGCTTCCTCTAGGGCCATATGTGCTCACTAAGAAAGGGTATGAAAAATTTCGAAATTTTAGGAGGGGTTTGAGGGAATCAAAGTTACTAAAATCATAATTTCAGATCTTTTATTATTATGACAATAGAGCTTTTATTATTTAAGATCTATCTATATATACCAAATACCACTCACTGACTGAACACTTTAAAAGAATACAATTACGTTAAAAAGACTGAAAATATTAACCAAAGTCAGTTTAACCAAAATGTAGGAAAAAGATCCCCTATGAAATTAGTGAATACCGCCGGCCGTCACCGTCTATTATTTTGAACTGTAAAAACATTTATAGGCTTTTTTTTTAAGTAATCGACATGCAATATGCTGTAGTCATACTAAAAATAAATCATTTTGAAAAGAAAACTAGAGCCAAAAATGTATATTTATATCTATAGAGAAATGGGTATAATTAAATAGCTCATTTAGCTCGTTTCACTGCAATGCATCAGTATATCCGTTAAAAATAAATTACCAAACAGACAGGAGACAACCAACAACCAAGTGACCTCCCAATTAAATCGTTTGGAAAAGATATACTTAACGGTCTGCTCAAGTAAACGAGAAAGCAACCGGAAACGTAACCGCTTCTCACTGTATCCCTATCTAAACAGTGCAATTTCTTGCAGCTGAACGCTTTGACATTGCCTCATTTCAAAACATTGTATAAGTCTATCTTTTGTAATTGAGCGTTGAAAAAAAACTGAATATTCTTTATAAAATTTCGGATCGGGCTTGCAAATTATTTTTCATTATTAATTTTTTATTGTGTTAGGAAACAAATTCACAAATTAAAAGAATTTAAAAAATGTAAATTGCAAGACGGATGCGTATTGTGACTGTGCTTAAAATGAGACCTTGCAAACCATTTTATGATAAAAAGTAAACGAAATAAATGGTTTGAAATTTAACATTGTTCTTATGGGATAAAAATCCAAGACGACCGCCACTACAGCAAACCCTTAATACTTTACTTGCAAGCCTACACACAAACAAACTGTAATAAGAAAATTGTAGCGTTTTTTTTTCGCTGGTCGTCGCATTAAACAACTACTCATCAAGAAGAGACGGCTACCTTTCTCCCTC
>JAGFPH010000134.1:160710-177275 GCA_018207615.1 Philaenus spumarius
TTGTGTTGTTTGAAATTATTATCTCTTTTTAAACACTTCTATAACCTGCGCACACACGCCCTCACAACAAACTGGTTGTCAGTACTTTCACTGTCGCGCTAATAAGCTGCTTTAGCGATAACAGTAAACATACAGAAAATTCATTAATTTCTCTTTGTGTAATCATAACAGTGTGTCGTACATTCAGTAGTGTACTATACAGTAAAGTCTTTTTTTTTATTTTTCGTTTGTGTTAACTATAATGTGCAAGTGAACTTTTAATTATGTAGGCCTACTGTACTGTAATTGTACAACAAGTGTAATCATGTTAGCCTTACTTACTGTGTACGTACAGGTTCTTCTAAATCATAATAGCCTATGTAAGTAGTCTTACATTCTGTATTGTAATTACATTACTGATTGTACTGTTTAACCACTTTAATCGATTAAAGGGCATATATTTTATCCTAAATGGCATTTTCTTGGTTGTTTTCAAAAATCGGAACAAATTGATAATCCGAACCCCCTTTGGTTCCAATTAGTTCGGATTTTTGACGCTCTACTGTGTCCTGATATAGGAATAGACTAACTTATGTGATAAGCATAGTTTATTAAGTTTTTTTTTTACAAATTTACAATAACAGTGACCCTAAATATGCTAATTTAGCAATCATCGTCATTTTACAGTGTTACATAAAAACTTTAAATTTAATATGCCTAGGCCTATGTTAAACTTGTCTGGTGGTAACCTACTAATTTTAATTTTTACAATTTGTTCTATTAACTTACATTTTGTAGAATTAGGTCAAATTTGCTGTAGGCCTATAATACATTGCACATTGATATAAGTTTAGTAATAGAATTTAACATTGTATGACCTAGAAGAGCATTTTCTTGGCACCTCTGCTGCAATATGACAAGGAGCCTTATTATAGGCCTATAATGATCCCCAATGAAATCAACATAGGCTACATTATTTAATATAGGCCTAATCCTTTTATTGAATCATAAAACAAAATTGTTAACAATGTAATTCCTACTTCACTTGAAAAGGTATTTTAACCCCCATTTTGTTTAAGTCACATGTGCTTCTTTAAATTTTAAATACTTTGTTGGGCTAAACAGGCTAAGTAAGCCTATTTAATATTACTAGGCCCCAAACCGATGCAGGCCTAGGACTATGACCTTACAGGAGTTTTGTTCATAACCTACAAAGATTTTTGTATGAAGCTAACTGGTAGGCCTATAAAGGTCTATTATAAGTAACTAGGCCCAACAGTAGTTATAAAAATCTAACTGTCTCCTTCAAGAAGACATTCTGGTATCAGAATCAATATAGGCCTAATTACAGAGTTCCAGGTAACATCAAATGAGAAAATATGGCAAAAGAGTAGCTATATTAATAATTGTTAATCTCTGTTAACTTCTAAAATAAGAATAATTGGTGCCTAAAAATGCTACTGGGCTACCATGATGTTAAATTATCAAAAGTAAAATAGTCAAAATAGGCCTCCCGAGGCCCACAGTCCTCAAATTTCTATTTCCATGTGACGTGCTAGTACGGTACTATTCATGATATTGATTTTCTGCCATATTCAAATAAATGTACAAACAAAATGAACCTGTATGAAACCTAAACAAATTAAAATTACTTAACAATCACATCCATTATTTTATTGCTCACCTGATATTTGTAGCACCGCCATAATAGGCCGATGTAAGTAAGATAAAACAGTTCCAATAAAAACGTACACACTAACACTGACAGAACAACTCTTCTAAAACAGATTTCTTTGCAAATAAAACGCGCGAACACTTAGGTCTACCACTTTAATATCCAATTAAACAAACTGCAAAGTAACATTCCATCTAAGACCGGCAAAGCTTCAACGACGCCATGATACCTCGTGGCGCGGTTGTACTGAATGTATGACGGAGTATCGGTGCATGCCCATCTTGGCCGCCATGTAGCAGCACCATCGCTCACCACATCCGGTTTACTTGCCTTGAGCGAGCGCGGGAACTAAACCAAGAGAGAAGGGGGCAAGAGGATTTTTCTAAGGCGGGAAGGGTGGGGCCAATAACCGGCATGCAAAAGAAAGAACACGAACACTCCATCGCCGAACCCATAATTTGTATATTCATTCCTGCTAATATAATTTGTACAAATTTTAAAATTTGTATTCACTGAACATCAAATCGTCGACACCTTATATCCAATAAATTAATTTCTTGATAAAACACTGATGTGGTAATGAAATATAATATACTATTATATAACCAACTAAATGTTATAGGCCTACTGCCTTGAGCTCTACGTAGAATGAATGGAAAAGTAGGTGTATACGCACACAAGAAAAATAAACGAGTAACAAAAAGAACTGATTTACATTTGCACTGTCACGAACGAAGAAGTGAACCACTAAACTAAACTGAACTCCAGCATTAGGCGTACTAAGCATATCGATTTGTGCGTTTCGTAGTGGGGCTCATTGCGCAGTAGCGTACACGTTCAGGAAATGACGTCATGCGGCGGGAATACACCGTCAGGATGGAAATATTGTGTTTATCGTTTCCTTATTTATTCGGTCTTCAATTAAATGACTATTTACTACAAAATAGTTTTCCTCTTTCTCCGCACACACTAGCATACAAATATAATCACATTTTTAGATAACATGCATTTGTATGGCTTAGTGTCGTGAAAAAATTATTAACCTATAAAAAATAGTTCTACCGCATCTTACGGATCTATTTCAAAATAATCAAAAATATGTAGCACTTATTGTGCCACTGAATTCAATTATAATTTTAAATGATAATACAATATAACAAAACAACATAATAATATGTGATATCCTATACTCTAATACGAGCAATGTCTGTTTGTTTGTACGTATGTTTGTTTGTACGTACAAGCAATCTCGAGATCCAGGGGAAAGATTTTGCTGAAACTTTGGGATTATAGGCTTTTGGGTCTAAAAAATCGATTGGTGAAAACCACTAACTCAGGAAAACTTGTATTTTTCTAAACAACTCATTTGAAAATTTTTAACTTTGGGCTTGTGGAGATTAAAATCATTACATATGTTTATTGACTATAATAATAACAGTAATCAGCTGTTTCCTATAATATTTCCATTATCAGCTGATTTCAACACCAAACGTAACTAAAACATTATTTTTGTGCTGTTATTAACCGTTCTAAAACCCTTTTCACCAGTTTCTGCATTCTTTATATTTCTATAAATGTAATATAAATTATCTAATGATTATAATTATGATTTGATATTTCTAAAATACATAAACAAATTCAGTATGTGATTCGTATTTGCATTAATTTTCGTAAAAAAAAGTTCTGAGCGATGTTCGGTCGCCCAGGCTATACCTGGTGATGCAAAACTTCCGCAGCCCTTCTTAATGTTAAACCTGTTGAAACATTATTAGACCTAACTCTGAACTTTCAGGAAGTTATATTGGGCAAAATCTGCATCTTTTAGGGAAAGAATGAATGTGTAACATTGTTGGTTACGGGGGGGGGGGGGATTTTGCAAGTCAAAATTTATTAATAGTAACCCTTATTGTGTGATTCCTCATTTTAAAGAACTCGTACTTCTTCTCGCCTCAACGAGAGATTTTAAATGTTTGACTTGCAACCCCCACCCCCACTCTCCCCACTTAACCGAATAAGGGTAACATTCATTCATATCCTTAAAAGATGCAGAATTTGCCCAATACAACTTCCTGAAAGTTTGGAGTTACGAAGGGGTTGCTGAATTTTTGCTTCCCCTTGGTAACAAAAACGCAATACATTTTATAAATGAGCAAACAATGTTTTTCTACTGCAACTATCTCAGTTTGCCATTTAACTCTTGAATGCAATGACAGTAGTCTGTAACAGGCATTCGCCTTGACTTTGTTCACGATCTTGGTATACATAACATACTCAAAATTTTAAAAAATTCTAAAAAGGGAAATGAAATTATTAACGTTACTAATTTTTGTCCTAGGACCAATGATTAATAATACTGTACTAACAGAAACCATAGATCTGCATTATCGTTTCTTATATTGTGGGAATAATGCATGGAAGTTAACACATTCATTACTTTCTCGTCTTATCTATTCTTGTTAAATGCAATATTGTGGAAAATTTGTGACCATAGTAGTATGTCTCACCTATGGGTTTCAGGTTTCGCACGATCGTCCAACTAAGGTGTGAGCTTTGTGTGCAAGTAGGAAACACTAGATAAGAAAGTGAATGCCCGATAAGAACGACCATTAATGTACACAAGCCAAGGTGTACTCGCACCTCACGGTTGGCTCCACAACTTGCGTAACTACGAACAGGGTGTCGACTTGTATGATAAGTGTTCTCACCATTTTAATCCGTTAATTATGTATATTAACTGACTGTTGTGCATATAAGGTACCAACAAAAGAAAATAATAATTCAACCGCACAGCTGAACCGAGCGAAATTCCTAAATTCAGTTTGGGCGTACATGTTTTATGGTTTTAACCAACTGTTTGGGAAATTGGTTTACTCACAAAGACGTTGAATAGCTGCCTGCGTGTACGAAATATATAAGTATAATTTGCTTACATCTGAGCCACCAACGCTGCTTCATTCCGCTGTGACCGGAAAAACTCGCTTGTATCACGACCTTTCGGAATCTGATTATCGACTGAGCTTTTTTTACGAGTTTCCACCTCGACCTTGCGGGCAAAGATTTTAGACTGCTTCGCTTCGCTCGTAGTAACTGTAAGGAATGTTAGCGTCAAATCCTAAGTGGTTACTTTTCCCATTTATTACTGAAGAAGCTTATGTGTCAAATTTAAGCCCTCTTTCTTTATGTGAAATTAGTGAAACTTATATTAATTGTATAGGTGCAATTGTCACATTTAACCTTTTAGAGTCAAATCTCAGGTCAATAGTTTCAATGAAAAGTATAAGAATTAATATAATATTATTTTGGGGGTAGTTATTCCATTTCCGCCCCTTAGACGTGAGTATCGCAATGGCAGTACTTTACACTTCCTTTTTATTTCAATATTTGTAAATTAATCGAAAGTCATCACACCATTTACACTTATTACCATAGGCAACCAATTGAACAAAATAAAAGATGTCAAACTTTGAAGCGATTATTTAAATTTCTAACTTTTAGGTTAGGTTTTTATTAACGTGTAGACCTGAGCCTTGCTGGTTCTTTTAATCTTTATTATAACTGCTGTTTTAAAATATACGAAATAATTAGATTTTAACATTTAATTAACATTATTTAATTCCTTAGCTTTGAGGTTATATAGTAAAAATGTTGATTATTATACTTTCCTTAAGCTAGAGAATAAATCCTTAATAAATTAAGAAATTTAAAAATAATAAACCCATTTATATAAAATAACCTGTTTGCATTTGCTTTGATGCGGGGGTTGGCGAGCGAAGCGAGCAGGGCCGAAGCCCTCTAGTATATTATACATTTGTAGTCCTTAATTAATTAACTTTTATTTATTACAACTCCGAAAATCATTGCTTAATCACCCGTTTATTTTCAAACATTTTTCATTTAACGGTTTGTATATTACGCTTGTAGGTTCACTGCAATGCTAAAACCAACGACCACATAAGACCAATTGATGGAGCATAGCTAGTCGGCCGGTGAAGCCGAGCTGTCCGCCTGACCCAGACAAGATGGCGGCGGATAGGCATGACTCATCCTAGACGCGAGCGTCAACGCCAGTAGCTCTAGCCTTTGCTATTGTCATTCGCACAGGGAATGTTTGTGAAATAGAATTGTACAAATTATTTAATGTTTGTAATCCATATTCAACAATCAAACTTGTTTGTATTCACTAATAATAGTAGCACTTCTGTAAGATTATCATTATATTTCGAACCTTAAAAATAGTATAAATATTTGTATATTAGTAGCCTATGTTTCACTTTCAAACTTCATTGTAATCACCAATAAAAAGAACTATATTATCAAATTTTGAACACAAAGAAAATTAAAATCTTTTCATGTTATCAAAACTATGTGATTTGATTCTATCCAATATTATATTCTTTGCTCGATTAGTGTTCACATACTATAGATTTTCAACTTTTACTACTTTACATTGTAAAAATAAACTTTTAAAACATATTTTTTCATTGTCTTTATGTCCTATACTTTTTCAATATAACATTTATATACGACAATTTCAGGTAATGTAAGAAAAGATTTTATTTTCAAAGAATTTTCGGATCTCTACCCACTTAATTTTAATATTATGTCAATAGATACTAAACAATTTGTATTAAATAATGCCAGGCTTAATTAATGCTTTTCAGTACAATCAATATTTCTAGTCCACTAATTACAAATTTATGACAATATCTAAAATAAAAAAAATTAATTGAGACGCCATAAAATATTAAACGGTATTTCAGGAATGAAACCTTTCCCGTTAAAGTACCAGACATTAACAAAAACTAAACTTTGTTTATTGATATAGTATTAGTAATATACTAGTTATCACAAAAATGTCATTACAGTACTAGTTAAAACAAATATACATGCAGTATCTACAACGAATTTGCCATACCAACACTTGCAGGTCGATGGGCGGAACGCTCTTTCCGCCGCGGCAAAACTTTTTAACTTTAACTGAGTTATCTACGAAACTAAAGGAGCAAATTTTAAAAAAAATAGGATTAGTAAAATTCAGTTCTAAGGCTACAATTTCCACCGTTTTTTAACGTACCTGACAAAAAAATAAAAAAAGTAGCAGCAATCGAACTTTTTTATGTCATGATTAAAAATGTATATAAAAAGTTAAAGTTATTTTTGTGTTAAAAAGGCTAAAGTAGTGTTATTTGATTTTTAATTCCTTTCATTAGCACCCACAACTTGTCAACTTTACACTTGCGAAGTTTCAAAATTTTAACTTTACTCTAAGTATGTTAAATCACAGGTTGAGTGAAACGAGAGCATTGGCATAATAATTCAAAGTTGAGAGCGCCGTTTATGTCTTTCTGACCCAGACAAGATGGCCGACCTGGCTTCACCCGCTATAGTGTTAGCTTTATAGGCATGCTCCATCTATTGGTCTTATGTGGTCGTTGGCTAAAACAGACAATCTGTAAACTAATTTAACACCACTACAATCCATGTAAGACTTAAACACAAGTGAGATATGTTGCCAAATCACCTGTAAGGGCGAGAAAGGACGGGAACTTCTACTTCATATGTTAGAAATCGTACACAAATCTTTCTTAGAATTTTGACGAATGGAACTTCTTAAGTCCCCAAAACATGTTTTAAAATGATGTCTGTTTGTGAACACGATAGCTCAAAACAAAATAAATACATACACGACTTTTTCAAATAAACTAGGACTTTAAATAAATAAAATGTATAAGCCTTTTCTATGGCGAAAGCCAAATTTCATATTTGTTCCTTATGTGGGGTATAGTAGGCCTATATTAAAACATTGATGGTAAAACTCGTCCAAGGTTTTTGATTAAGACTGCAAGATCTGAGAGTCACACATAATAATAAAAAGAAGAACATAATTTTTGCACAAAATCCACAATGTGTAAAATAACGAAACAAGACAACGCAACAATAAATTTGTTAATTATATTTAAAAGTTTAAAAAAAGTGCCGAGATCAAGTATAAAATGTGTAAAAAGTTAAAGACTTCCTGCTTCGAAAATAAAAAAAAATGCCCCTTGTCCTCTAAAATGTATTTCTGTCCAAAAGAATCAGACAGTCTATTACAGCCAGGAAATGAACGGAGGAAGTAAAAATCCACAACATTTTTAAAGCGGTGAGCTGCCGACACAAATAGTATCATTCAATGGTTGTCGTAGTTATTTGATTAAGAAACAAGCGTGGGAAGTTTAGAACGAACGAAACTAGAAAAAAAGAAGGAAATAAGAGTAGTATTTACAGAGAAGTGAGATAACGTTGAGTAAGATAGTTCTTACTAGAAATAGATAAGAATTCATCGATTAGCCGTGATTGCTCGAAAATTAAGTTAGTTAAGCCGATTTAAAAAAAATCTAACACATTTTAAGAACTATTCTACCTAAAAATTATTAAAATGTAGAGATGACTTTCGCTTTTCAAACGTTTTATCCGTTGGAAACCTCTATGTATTTTATAGTTATAGAATATAGATACCTTCATTTTAAAAGTGAATTCAAGATATAGAATAGACAAACTTGCGTCTGCGGGAGTAAACATTATGTTGTACCCACATTTTGAAATACATTTAGAGAAATTAAAAAAGTATTTTAAAAAAAAAGCTCTGTCCATAAACTTAACAAAACTCAACAGAACTATCTGGTTGAATTTGTTTTATTGGAGAACATTCAAAACTGTTTTTTTGTTTATTAGGGAACTTCCAAAGAAAAGATGAACTATTACAGTGAACCTTATGATGAGACCTAAGGTCTGGAGTAGTAAATGAGCACCAATCATGGCCCCCAGAACACGTTTTAGGGGTCATTAAAAATGTATATATATGTGTGTGTGTTCACACTCTAACGGCCGCATTTGGTTCAAATTACGTACACACGTTGGTTGCCTAATTCGCTCGCACAAGTTCAGCTTTTTTAGGGTTTTCTAAAAAAAAGTAAATGTAGGATATTATTCTGCACATTTTGATTTTTACACGACCTTATAGCTCACTTGGTTCCCCCAAAATCGATCAAAACGTGAATTACCATAACAGTACTCCGTTCAAATCCACGACGGGATTTTATCGTAGGGAAGCTTTTGTTTAGAGGCCGATGACCGGGATGCAACTCGTAAAGCGAGTATGTCCGCTACGAGCGAAGCGAAGCTGTCCAAATTCCTTGGCAGCAAGGTCGAGGTAGAAACTCAAAAAGCGAGTTTTCTAATGCGAGCGGAACGAAGCAACGCTTGAACCCGGGGCTGAAGGCTGAGGTGCAAACTAATTCTAGACTAAAAATACATTTCGTATTTAACGCCTTCGTGAGTAGACCAATTTCCCAAATAGTTGCTTGACGCCCTAAAACATATAAACTTAATTTTGGAAATTCGCTCAACTTATGTCAGCGGTTCAGCTGCGAGGTCGAATTGTTTTTTCTTTTCTCTCTGCAAGTTTGAAATTAAGTAATGTCTTTGTTTTATTGTACTTATATTGTTGTTGACGTGGGCATACAGTATAACGTTATAATTCATGTTTTACATTATGTTAATTCTCTATATTGCATTTGCTCGAATACTTTTTTGTTTTTAATATTATAAAAATTAAGTAGTGTTTGCCACTTAACTGCAGACAATCCTTTTGCAGTTTTGTTTAATATCCACCTAAAAAAACATGTATGCAAAGAAAATGAGCTAAATAAAATTGTGAAAAATCGAGGTTTAATATCGTAAATGTAAAAATTAAAAAAGGAAGGAAGAAAAGTCGCCCCACTCTCGTACGATATTGCAAGCAATAATATAGATCACGTCACCCCAAAAAAGAGATAAAAGATTGTGCAATACTCAAGGTCTAGGTCAGTGTTTCTCATAGTTTGCCTCTGCAACCATTCACCATTTTTGAGCAATTTTATTAGTACGAAATTATTGGAAAACAACTAAAAAACAAATATAATACGTTATTTGAGATCTAATGTATGGGATTTATTAAAAGCTATAAATAAAAAATAGAATTTAAAAATATTAACGCTTGCTTGTGACTATAACTTACAAATATTCCGAACCCAAAGTTCATTGTCTTTTTCTCAGATTAAGTTGGTAATTTTGTTCAAATAAATTAGCTATAAATAGTCTAATCACTTTGAGAATCAAAACGTAATCTGTAGTTTAAACTAGTACTATAAAATCATTTTTATAATACTTTTTTAAATAAGTGGCTTCGTTTTTTTCCTTTTAAGGTGAAACCCCTCAGCTGTTACCATTACCTAAAAATGGTTTCGTAAAGAGTAGCCTAGTTTAATGTTTTTTTTTTTTTAATACGCGTTAAGAAGAAGTGAAATGAGTTGCACGCTTTCTGTTTAGTTAATTTTAAAGATCTAACTGGTATCAGTGATAAAAACATGAACAAAACTCCTTGCTCAACATGACTATATAAAAAAATGGTATAATTTGGTAAAACTAATAATAATAATAATAGTGTGCAACAAAGTGATTGATATTTTGCATAACATTCACCATAACACGTTAGCACGACCCGTAAATGACTTGCACAAGAGGGCGCACGCATGTATTTTTGAAGATGGAGGACACTTTGAAAACCTGCTTTAAGTCATAATTAATTAAGTCCTCTTGACTGCCTTTTTGTGTCCCAAAACTTTTTTTGCCATGATACAAAGAAGTTTCTTACAATACTATGTACGCTTTACGATGTAGGAGAAGAAATCTGTATAAAAATTACAGTTGTCATGTAAGCTATTTAACAACCTTTAACAGTAATTTAAGGGTCTGCTCCAGTAAACGAGAAATCCACCGGAACTCAAACGCCTCTCACTATATCCCTATATAAACAGTGCAATTTCTTGCGCTGACATTGCCTCATTTCATACCATTTTATAAGTCTATCTTTTGTAATTGAGTGTTGAAAAAAAAAAACTGAATATTCTTTATAAAATTTCGGATCCTTCTTGCAAATTATTTTTCGTTATTAATTTCTTATTGTGTTAGGAAAAAAATTCAAACTTTGTACTTACAAAATGTCAAAATCAAAAGCATTTAAAAAAAATGTAAATTGCAAGACGGATGCGTATTGTGACTGTGCTTAAAATGAGACCTTGCAAACAATTTTATGATAAAAAATAAACGAAATAAATGGTTTGAAATTTAACATTGCTCTTATGGGATAAAAATCCAAGATAGCTGCCACTACAGCAGACTCTTAAGTACTTTTTTTGTATAAAATATAGTATTTGTGAAATTGCAACAGCTTTTTAACATTCCATTGTAAAAAATATTGCACTTAGAGTTAAATTTTATTCTTTACAAATGGTATAAAACATGCCTCTTTAATAATTGTTAAAATAAGAGTTTCTGAAACTTTCAGCGCTCCTAGCGGCTAAACGGTTGAGTGTTTTAAAAAATACCAAGAATAAAAAGTCTTAAAATTGCTTGTAAAACATAAATCCGTCAATAACAAATAGGGGTATTTATAAGAAATTTCAAAGTTGACCGCCATGTTAGAAAATGGCGGCCATTTACAAATTCTTTAACTAAATATTCTTTAATTTCTCAAAAAACAAGAAAAGGTTCTCCATTTAAAGTTTGCTGTAAAATTAATACTTTCTGAGATCCCAATGGTGGCCACCTTAAGTTGATCACCCTGTATATTGAAATTGTATACATTTCATACACAAAATAAGGTAAGGTAAATCATACACGATCGTAAGAAACCCTTAATTTGATAACGACATCCTTCTGAAAAGGTGGTGGAGACCATGTGATCTGAAGCGCTGTTCAATTTTCTATTTAGGCCTCGATATAAAAAAAAATCAAAATATTGAGCATTCATTTTCTATCTCCATAATACTGAGCTGCATTTATTTACTACCCCCATAAAAGAAGACGTTCAAATTATCTTGTTAGTTTTTCCGATTGCATACCGTTACTGGTTATTGTGAACTTTTATTGGTAATTTCCGTCTAGTGGCAAGGGAGGAAGTGTTGTCAATCTAATTATTATAGCAAGCACAAGATTTTATTGTCTACCTTTTCTTTTTCTTTCCAAACAGAAATACGGATGAACATTACGGTTAATAAACGCCTAAAGTGAATGGCGTATGATAGATTATTACAGAATTTCTTAAGCATTCTACAAAATAAAATATGTTTAAATTTGATATATCCACCTTTCAAAATTTACAGTTTAAAATAAATAACTAAGCCGTTTTTAGGTAATCAGAATAAACCGTAAAAAAGTTTAACTTGCTCAACAAGAACTTCGTATTGATGCAGTGTACCAAATTACAAAGTAACTAAGTGGATATTCAAAACACCCAAGTAATCAATTGACAGTATTTATTTAAAATAGGATTAAACGATTATTGAAATTCAGTCTACATAAATTAAGACTTTAAATCCACAAAAATAACCAGTTATGCAGTAAGTCAATTATAGTTGTGGACAGCGTAACTCTGAACCAGGATCGCTTCACATCCGCTGTACATCCTTTAGACGCTAGCCTTTTCTTGGTTCAGAGTTAGGCCTACATTGTCCACAACTGTAGAAGCAAATAAGGAAGACAGCAGCTCCTTGATTTCTACTTCAATCCCCTTGATATACAAGTAAGCAATTTGAATGTTAACGTTGCTTTCTAATTTCACCAAAAAAAAACTTACTAAGAGGTTTTTATTTAAATTACGAATATAAGGATGAATTGCAAATAAAATGGAGACACTGAGTTGGGTCACTAGACATTATTAACGAATTTCAGTAAAAAAGGTGAGCTATTGCAGTGACTCTTATGATGAAATCTAAGGTCGGGAGTGGTCAATGAGCACCGATCATGGCAGGAGTGCCCATCCCCCCCAAAGCCTATGGCGCAAATCCCCCCCAAAACCTGCCTGTGGGTTCCCTCTCCCAAATAAAGTAGACATTTTATACCATTTTAGCAGAAAAAAACATAATTACGCATAATTGTTTTTTTTCTTTCTTAAAAGTGTTATTTTATTCTCTGAAAACAATCCATTATGTAAACAAAGTTTACAGTTAAATCCAATAACTTATTAAAGTTTTTCATAACAATATATAATATTAAATACATAATATTAAATAAGTTCTTTAAGCTCTAATGCTTGGTGAAAAAGAAATGCTTGTTATTGGTGGTAATCGTATGTAATGGAACATGTTAAAGTATTAAACTAGCTATTCGAATTTAATAAAAAAAGTAATATATAGTTGAAAAATACAAAAATAAATTTACATTCATTTATAATAATTAATCAAATGTTGTAAGAAAATAACAATAAAAAACTACAATACATTTTGAAGACCAGTACTTAACCGATTTGGAAGAATACAAAAACATAATACAAATAAATGATATTTCATGCAACAGAAAATTAAGTGAGAATAAAATTGTTTTAATATTGGGGTAAACACGAATACCCTAAATTAAGATTTTTAAATAAATAACTAATAATAATAATAATAATTAATAATATCAAATAGATTTTAAAAGAACTTAATGGAATAAAACTAACAGGCCAGACGCGTTAGATGTAAAGGTACGTTGTGATTGAGCGACTGGTGCGATCATCGCTCTGCGATAATCGCGGACGCCTGCTTTGCATTGTTCAAAATGGTCTTGTTGTGAACGGGCGACTGGTAGAATAATCGCTTCAATAACAACAGTCTGACGGCGATCATAGCAGCGCACCAGTCGCTTCAATCACAACATTAACCCGATAGCAAATGGAAGTCAAAACGGACGTACCAGGTCAAATTTCATCGAACAAGATATCACTGAACAAAATCATAAGATGGCACAAACATTTTCAAATGTGATCTTTCAAAATTTCAAACGGTCCAATCAAAGGAAAAAACGAACACATCTACGAAGGAGCAAGACAACATCCAAATAAAATAAAAACACTGAAATGGAGAGGAAAGAGAAAATACCCTTAGTTCAACCCTCCCAATATCACGGCTTACTATCTGAAGATACACATACTTTTATATCCAGATAAGAAGTGGCTTCAAGAGCTTACGGATGGACAGCCAAATCACAAATCAATCTATTAAATTACATACCGTAACGTCGAAGACAACCAAATAATAGCACATGTAATACAGGGTTTAAGACTTGAAATTTGCGAACTTATAATAACAATGGAGAATAGAACACTAGACCAAAGAATCTAAGGAAAATTTAACAACTTTTTCAAAAAAAAAACCTAAATCACCAAAAAATACTTAAGAATCATGGAAAACCACAATAGCACGGGAACTAGACAATTTGAAACCATTAAAACCATGACAGAGCAACTTACAGAAATTGTACACACATTAGGGTTAAATATACAACAGAAAGGTTATAAAACAAACACATTTCAAATAAAAGGTACCAGCAACTGGCACATACTTTCTCAGAAACATATTTAAATTATTAAACAGATTCACAGTCACTTCATTTTTGTAGGAGGGTTATTAGAGGTGATTTTAAACTAGGAGATTAAACTAATAAATATAATTATTATTAGTTAGAGATATAACTATTCGATCGATTTCGAACAAATTTGCACCAAACACGTCAATTAGGCCTGTATAAATGCACGAAATAAGGTTTTGAAAAACAACCCCCTTTTTGGCCAAAAAAAAACCCCTAAAAATCAGTTATTATTATTATTATTAGCTAAAGAAGAATTTTTAGAAAGATACGGTTTTCTGCATGTGGTAAGGTACATTAAGGGCTGCAAATAAGCCAAATTTGTTCAAAATTGTTAGAGCTGTTTTTCGTACATCTATACAGACCTACTTGACATGTCTGGTGCAAATTTGTTTGAAATCGATCGAATAGTTTTCGCTCTAGCTTTGTAAACAGACAGACATTTTGTAAAAACTACTTTTTTGAGCTCAAGGGTCAAAAAATGAATATAAGACCAACAATATTTAAAACAATGTAGAACAAAACTACACAATATGTAAAATAAATAAATAATAATACGCCGAACAGATTTTTCTTCCGGAAATACAACTGCAATATATGTAAAATGGACAACCATACAAATGAAGAAAGTGATTTCCATCCAAAAAGAAAAAAGCAATACCTAAGTCAATAAAACTGTTTTGTATTAAAAATTAGTTAAAAAAAGTGAATAGTAATACTACTTTCAATGGATTTTTTAATGATTTGAACAGAAGTTTTTTTCTTTGATTAGACGACAAGACAAACTTGTTCACTCACTTCCGCTCATTTAAAAATGATGAATTTGTTATCGTTTTAAAGCTATGTAACTAAACGTAGTTTATAACGATGTAAATTTGATATTGAAGTTAGAAAATAGACAACCTTTAACCCTATTTGAATTTAGACAAATATTTCTAATATTATGCAAATTATTTCTAATAATAACTTTTTCTACACTATATTTATGTGTAGTGGGAAAGTTTTTTTTATTATTTATTTCACGTCATTTTCAAAATCACCAATCTAAAGAGCATAAAATGAAGGTAATTTGGTATAGTAAATTTCATATTTGTATCGTTACAAACTCATACTGTTGGAAAACACGTTTCATACAGAAACCAAAAATATACACTTTGTAAGACATTTGTTGATGATTTATGCGCAAACGCAGTTTGGACGAAAGGCTGCATTTTTTATTCGAGCCGTGACGTCATCTGATGAAATGCGCTGTACCCGTCCAAAACTCGTCTTTCTGAGTAGCATCCCTTATCTACTTACACCGTGGTACACCATGGTTTTGGGACTGTTGTGAGGGGGAGGGCAGTTGTTTGCAGAATGACCTTGGCAGGCTGTCAATGCTGTAAATGTCTATAATATGTTTATATTTTGTTTACACCACATGCGGCACCCTCTATCGGCTCGTCTCTACACTGCACTACAAGCAGTAGTAGTCGAATTGCCTGGCTGTCAATAATACGGCACTTTCACACGAATAATTGGAGATTTTCAACACATAGAAACAACAGATTATCTCCTAGCTTCTTGGGGGGAATCGTCAAATCTTCATATTTTATATTGATTTTAATCAGGAACATATGAAAATCCCCCCCCAAACTGTGAAAAACACCCCAAAAATTGATTCCCCCCCAAAAATTCTGATGGCGCAACTTGCGCCATCAAACCATGCTGTGGGCACCCTTGGATCATGGTCATTATCATTTTTTATCGAGATTAAACATTTCATATGTAGCCTATGAATGTGTAATATTATAAACTGAATTTACCGTTGTATTAATATTATTTAAGAGAGACAGATTTTCTGAGATATCAATTGATTAAACTAAAATGTGATTTGTCATTTTAATTTAATAAGGTTATTGTTTAGCTAAAGGTCGATACTAAGCAAAAGAAGGCTAATTGACCAACGCAATAAAATAATGACACCGTAACTCAATTCAGATAATTGATAACTTCAATTAAAAAATGGAAGCCCAGCATTTTCCCAAAAACTGTGCAAGATATTCGGGCATTTCTACCTCAACGTCAAATGAATAAATATTCTTTGACTCCTCCACATCATATTTTATAATTTCTTTTTAATATATACGTAGGGTTTCATAATCTCAAATTTAAGATGATAAAAATGTCCAAAAAACTGAATATTAAGTTTTCAATAAAACCGCGGTTACAATACAGGCGAAATATCTGCACGAATTACTTCTAAACAAAAACCTAAAATAAAAATTAGATTCAATTTATTTTTTATTCTATGAAATCAGCTGTTGTGAAAATGCTACTGAACATTAGCCCACACGTCAGTTTAGCTGATTTTTTTTGTACTAAATCTGAAATTCTTTCAACAGCTGAGCTGTGTATTTTGAATGAATGGACTTTGTTTCACTATTTCCTATTTAATAAGTTCAGTGTTTCCCTTTAAACACGAGGATGTGCTTTTTATATTGAT
>JAGFPH010000134.1:177285-196656 GCA_018207615.1 Philaenus spumarius
TATATGGATTGCAGTTAAGTCCACATATTTCGCTAATTATTGGTATTATGGTATTGAAGTAATGTTCAAGTTCGTTCTGTTATTTGAATCAATACCTTTATAAATTGTTTGCATTTTTTTAGAATAAGCGTGTACAATTACATAAAAAATAATATATATATATATCTGTGTCTCATGAATTGAGAAACTCGATATATGGACAGGTTAATTCCCAAACAGTTAAAATGCCAATCGGCGCTGCCTGACCAAGTCTGTATGATGACCACACCACATACAATGTTTCGTAAACCCTATCCACCTGCCAACGATTGAACATGACAGTTTATACCGCTTAACCAACGATCTCATTAAACCATTTTATTTACTTCAGAATTTTACTAATCAAAGTTCTGCTGCTATAAGTCATTTCTCCACAACAATAATGTTAAACTTAATTACGTATGTCATTGCGTATCTGTTTAGTGCTAATATTAAAGAACACGTGCAAGGGAATGTTTTTCTTTTAATTTAAAATATTTTCTACTACTAAATCCCATATTATTTAACGAGCAAAGATTGTATGTTATGCATTTTCAAAAAATGCTTTACGATTTTGATGATATATGTTTTAGAGAGAAGTCCCTTGTTGGAAGTACCATAATCATCTATTTATTCTAACTAAACTGACATGTATTTCCACCATTAAAAAAAAATTCTGTTAATTTTGTATTTTTATTAGCAACACCATATGCAAAAAAAGAAGAACGAGCTAAATTCGATCAACCAGGTTCTGTGTACTAATTTAGAGAAATAGGTGAAGTACGTTCTCCATTCCACAAGTCAAATTTACATTTACTAAGATGTGTTGATAGTTAACATTGCTTTATACAACTCGTATAAAATGCTTTCCTGCATCAGTTCCTTAACCCTAAAGTGGGAGCTCCCTTATTCATAACACTAATAGGTACGCGGAGAGTAAAAAAACTTACAAACCAAGGTAATTAAAAAAGTTAAATGCTTCTAACAGTCCCTTTCTACATATTATACAGTTAACTTTTTCGCAGTTAGTAATTATTTGGTAAACATTTAGAACTATCTGACAGAAACAAGTAAAAGCGAAAACAAGTCAAATAGAAAGTCATAAAACTATAGAAAGGTACACTGAGCAGGACGGCAGGCTTGCCACACATATTTTATTTTTATAACAAAATTTACCTGCCTGGCAATAAAAATACACCCCGCGAGTCCACTTAAGGGTTAAATTAGACTTTAAATATTATCTGACCAAGTATTTTCTAAGAGAAGAATTCCGATGAAAAGTACAAATAACACCAGGAACTCTAAAACCATATTGATAAAATGTTTCTCCACTTTTAATCCACAACCATGTTTCTATTACATTTTGTAATTCTATACCAAAGATGCACTACATAAATACATATTACATTCGCCTGTAACATTGTGTAGTCGTCGGTGGATCAAAGGGTGTTGGAAGAAAGAAGTTTTAGTTGATTTCGCAAAGTAACAGCAACAGTAGCTCAAAGACTCAGCAGGATAGACAGGTGTGTGATCAAAGTACTTCCTTGAACCGGAAGTGGGGAGAAGGGGAAGCCAAGAAAAACAAAACAACAATATAGTGTGATGACCTCTACAGGCTGGGAGATAGCAATTTAATTCCAAGTAAACTGTATGGTAAAATATTGTCAAAATATTTCACATTCTTAATTTTTAAATACATCTAAACAAGTTACCAAATGTTTTTGTCAAAGCATTCTAGCTCTTCTATTCCTTAATTACAAAAATAAAAACTAACACCGGATAAAGCAATTGAAATAGAAAAGGATGGAAGATGACTACACTTACAATTTAATAAACATTCAACATAAAGAACTAAATTGTTAGTGAAACGTGTAAGAGTTAATTGTGTAACAAATACTTCAAATTTACATTTTTTATCCCACAATTTACCTTTGCTCCATAAGCCTTGAAACAAAATTTCTAATTTAATGTCTGCTCTATGATTATTAAAACAACTTTTCTGAAATCCTCACCTGTACTACCTACAGATTGCGTTTTTAAAAATGTATTAACGATCGAACAGGACAATCAGTTCATTGAATTGCAAAGCTATTCTGTGTACAATACACAACATTTGCGTTCAAGCAACATTGAAAGACTATTACGTTCAAAGAAAATCAATATCAAAGTGACATTTAATTTGTAATGTACATAATCACTAGTCGCTATATATTTTAAAATCAAACAAATACAATGGAAAATATTAGACAAACCTTTTCGATATTCACCTTTATCGCGTGCTTTTATCGAACAAGAAAGACAATAAATTCACCATCAAATTACTACAATTTAAAACTTTGTAATTCTTCAACAAAAGATTAGTAACCTTCCCAACCCATTACCCAAGGTCTTACAATACAGACCTCATAAGCACAAAAAATCGTAGGAGCTGACCAAGCGAACTATATGAAGTTAAACAGTGACTCTTTTAAAATGATTAACACTTCAGTCAATTCGTTTAGGATTGTAGTAAGTTTTATTAAAAGTACAGTACAACCTTAAGTAAGACATTCAGAATTGTTGTTTAAGGTAATCTTGGTGTAGACAACCATCAAGAAAATATAGTTTCTGTCGACAATTTGGTTATTCATCGACTTACAGAAAAATTAACCATTGTATGTATTTGGCGGTTAAAGAGTGAACATTTCTCTCCTTTCAATCATTTCATTCGATGGGAAGAGATTGCTAATAAAATCCTGGCGGTACACGAACTCAAGACTAATGTGTTTTAAATACTATGTTGTTAAAGAAGATTTTAAAATCGGCATTGTAAGCATAAGCAAAGCCAGAGTGTTAAGCGTTCCAAATGGTGCACCTCAATGGATTATTAAATAAGTATTGAAGGCGGTATGAGAAGATTTAAATTGCAGTTGTTGTTCTCATCGAAAAAGCTAAGACTCGCCCATATTAACCCGTAGACTCGATATTATGGAATATGGGAAAACCCCGAGTCGATCTATGGATGGAATCAATCTTCTTTAAAGCAGAAGGCCTAATAGATTAATAAACAACAGTTCAGTAGTCAACCCGAGAACGACCAGACTACGATAAAAGCTTACCATGCAAATCCTATCAGTTCCTCAACGAGAACAGCTAAAAACATGTCCAGAATTTTGCTACAGTGAAGTTTTAGTTAGTTTAAATGTGGAATCCAAAACAGTAGGTGATCGAATATCAGTGTAAAAGTAAAAAACGTAACAATGTAAGAGGTCAGACATTGTGTTTTATCCAAATATAACATAGGACTACAACTGTCTTCGTCGACTAAATGCATACAATGAGTTTTGAAAGCAAGAAGATAATTATAATCCTATACATTTGGTCAATTTTTTGCAGATTATTGGTGGTTAACGGAAGTCTTCTTTCTGCGGTTGTCACGTTTAGGGTACACACATATGGCAATATCATCAAAGGAAAGAGAACAATGGACAGAGGGAGCTTACGTTAGCGGCAACTAAGATACTGTCCTAAGGAACACAATTCTCTAAATAAAATCGTTCTGACAAAGTAGCTCTAAAACGCACTGTAAAATATAAGTTGGATAGGAAGTTTTGTATAATGCTAAGATTTTACCATTACACTACAAGAAATTAAGGTGTTCAAAATGCATTTTCATCAAGCCATAAAATATGCCTTCTCAATTCCAAAAACACCGTCACTAATGCCTGAGATTCGAGAGAAGAATTTTGAATGGCAGACTCTGACAAAATCAGTTTATCAGTAAGTTGATCTTCCCTGTATGGACCACACTGCTCATTACAATTCATATAACTTTCTACGTACCATACAAGCCGCCGAATTATCTTCTCTTTACAAAAAACACTAGTAAGAAAGATTGGACGGTAACTACTTGGATCAGTTCTGTCTTTCCCTTGTTTTAAAAGAGGGATAACAGTTGTCTCCAACTAAGAGACAGGAAGGTTTAGTCTTCAATTATACGAGTATACAGCTGAAAGATTGGCAATCTCCCTGAACTTGGAATGTGTTTAATCATAGCATAGGCGATGCTGTCAGGACCTGAATCTGAGTTCCAAACCGACAGCCAAGCAGACTTTAATTCTTCACAAGTGTAAAAGGAGCATTTAAAGTAGAATTAATTTTAAATTACCAAAGGAATGCAGTAAACATTTAGAAACAAATATCCTAAAATCCTAGCAATAGTATCACTAATAATTCCATCCTGATGGGGCACAATGGACAGACAGAAAAGACAGAACTACAATTAAATTAATTTTCTTCTAAACAGTAGATGTAAGAACGATTGGCGAAAATGTGCTGATATAAAATGTGCTGATATAAGAATCTTTCTTATCGGGCTAAAAACTCTGAGGGCACTTAGAATGTTATAGTATTTTCCAGATTTTAGCTATCCCAGCTAATAAAACTAAACTTTTTGAGCTCTTTTTAAGATACAAATTTTAAGAGGCATTAGCCTGAAAATTAAGAGCATTCAATCAATGCTCATAAACTGAACAATTGAAACATATACACATAAGCACATAAGAGCACATCGGCGCAAACCTAAGGTCTCATTACAATTATTCTTCCAAGGTATTGGTTGACTTATTGTCCTCGTTGATGTTTTGGAAATATTGTGTTCCGCTGCTTCAACGATTGAATCAACAATTGTTACACAATCTCAATTAATGAAAGTGGTGAACAATATATGGTAATACAATAGAATTGGTAAAACCATCCAATAATACTTTTTTTAAATCCATCGTATTACACATTCTATTCGTAATAATCGGGAGTCACAAAATGAAACCTTAATAAGAGCGTGGTAACTGCTACTTATAACATCTCGTATAAATCTGAGATAATTGACCATTCATATTTTGCATACATGAAGGAATTAAAAAAACAAGTCTAAATCCGTTCAATCACCTGTACAGGATGCTAACTGAACCATCATTAAGAAAGAACAAATCTAAATCAGACCTTTACTCTCAAAGAAACTACAGAAATCATAAACTCAGGAAACACGTGTTATTAGCTACTCAGATTCAAACACCATCCCTCAACTTCCACTGCTTACCAAACACAAAAACGTGTCAGGTTCCACAACTTGCCTAGAGGTCCTCGGCAGTGCTACGCACACATCAGGGTCCACGTTAACCCCATAAAGGAAATCAAAGCACATCACCACTTCATGACATACACGAAAAAAGCATTCTTTTCCCCATAACCATAAATTGTTTAATGTCTGAAAAGAATGGCAGAATCGGCTGCTAAAAGAGGGTGGTCTGTATAAGAAAGAGACGTATAGAACAAAATTCCTAGGAGAAGTTGGAAATGTATATAGACGTGACTTGTGTATTAACATATTTTGTATAGTTGTAAGTTTTACGTGTATTTCCCTCGGATATCGTGAGGGACGCCAAACCTCTTTTATTAGATGCAGGTCGTTTAACGCCCCCATGTTGGCCTTCGTGTTTTAGAGCATATAAACCTTTATCTTAAATAGTATCCATAGGACACACGCTAATATTGTGTTTCTTCATGAAACACCCCATAGAAGCACTTATACTATTAGTCTTTCCATGATCTTAGAATATGTACCAGTCTAAATTAAATATTCTAATCATGCTTTTCTAAAACCAACAAGTTGACAAATTTCACACGCATGTCGGCTCACTCATTACAAATCTTCTTTGATAAAATTATGTGAAACCACGTGAGTTTGCAAATGTAGTACATAAACCTACAAACTAGACAAGACATATACATATTTCATTAACATGCTTTCAAATTTAAACCATAAAATACTTGTCACGGCGCTTGATGCATTTGAGTACTAACCTACATCCTTCTTTCTAATTGGGGGAAAAAAAACTTTCAAAGCAGCCTTTTAAGTTTGGTTAAATATCGTAAGGAAAATCAGCACTCAGCCCTAAGATTATAATGCATTAGATGAACAATGGGGGAATTAGCAGTTTCTTTTTAAGGTATATAAAGATTTTCTCAGTATCTTACAGGATATGTAAATATATACAGTATATATATATTTATATACCAGTTAGAAAAATGATGATATAGGGTGAGCACAATTTCAAAAAATGATCGAGGGATATTTTTAGGCAATATAAGAGAAATAAGTAAAACAATGTTTATTGAACAAAAACGCAAGTAATCAACTATTATTTATGCTTTGTTATTTGTCATATTGTAAAAAAAGATTCTGATTTAAAACAATTTCATTTCTTTACTAAATTCTTCACGTGACATATTAAGTTTGTTTAATGGAAAGAATAATCTTAACATTTTCTAATATCACTTTAGATTTCTAATAAGTCGTGATAAATTCTCTGAAGAAAATATGCTCTCGACAGAAGCATTTGAAGCAGGTTGACACCAGTTTACCATGATTAACTGAGATGACATTATTAAGTTTTCATGTGAAATTTATGTTGTTTTAAAACGCAGAAAATGTTATTCTAACTTCCCAATATGAACAGAAAGGACAATAGCTGATATTCCTATAACCAAATATTCAAAAATCTATTTTTTCATTTTCTTTGTCTATAGCCTGGCCAGAGATGTTTTTTTGATTAGGAAAGTTTGTTCAACTTGCGATCCAAACGCTAAATTCGAACTAAAGCTCTTGTATACCTAAGAGAACAATACCTGAAACGAATACGCTTACTGGTCATGAAACTTATTTCTAGGTTTGGACGGAACACACAATCCTAAACCAATTTCAAAACTGTATACTCACCAGTTATAAACACTTTCGTTTTGAAACAATAAAATTTACCTTACAATTAGATAAGGACTAGGCAATGTATAATTTATAGAGATTTGATGGCTTGACTGGTATTCATAAACTGAAAAATTCGGCTAAGGTTTATAAAATTAATAATATGATTACACCACAAATCATATTGCCTTTGTCAAACGAGAATTCGCCATAAATTAATTGCAATAATAGCATTACTGTATTTCTAAATACAGAAAACTACTTACAGTTAAGATTGTGCAGTATAAAATAGTGTAGGGCGAAATCCTAGTCGACTTGTGTGAATTTGCAATTGTTTGCAACTCCCTGGCCAATTACTTGTTTGTCTAGCCATAGGCTAAAAATGTTACAAGTCCAAGGTATATATAACTTGTGAACCAAAATGTCATCGACACTAATAGAAACCCGCAATTTTTACAGTAGTGGACTTAGAGAAGTTCACGGAACGCAATACCCCGGTACAATTACAATTGTAAAGACAATCAAAATATTATTAGTTGGCTGTGGAAGACGATGTCTGCTCGAAATAGCTTTGGATTGGACTGACGCCGAGTTACTTCCGACGCGACGCCGCGCGCCGGCCCTAGGTCGTTGATCTGGAGCACCTACAATCTTCCCAATACTCTTTATTAATTATTATTTTAAGTCATTTGAATTGTAGATGCGGATATTAAATGACTGAATTAAAACCTTGTTTTTCATTCGTCATAGCTGATAATGTATTTGTTTTTGACACTTCATCAGTTGGAGGAGGAAAAATTATACATGACAGAAATGAATTGCGGAAAGTATTCACCTTAAAAATATTAGTTGTAAACTGATTCGTAACAAATTGGTATTCAGAAGAATTTTATTTATTTCCAGGAACTAATGCAGTGAAACATAATTTGTGAATTTTAAACTGGGGAGAAGCGTACCTCACTGGTTAGCTAGATCGTCAAATCTGATAAAATTAGAACCTTCAGTTATTCTAGTTTGATCCAAGTTGCTAGCGATCGACTTACTTAGGTTAGGCTGTTTTATAATTAAACATGTCCCCTTATATCCTTGAGTTCAGAAAAATGTACGCTACAAGTTCTAAAGGATCCAATTTACCATTAATTTACTTATACAAAAAATATAAAACAAAAATCTTAACGTAAAAATTGTTTTACCATGAATTTCCTAAAAGTATTAAGTTCATCGCAAGGATAAGAATGTATTAAGCATCCTAACAAAAATAATGTGCAAGCTCCGACAATAGGTTACGAAGATATTGGCGTTCCTGTAATTCTAACTTTTTCCAACTTTGAGAGAAAGTACTTCTAGTTTTGGACAACCACCTGGAAACAAGCTTTATCCTCATTATTCCCGACACAATGACTTACAGACCGAGCCAAGAACAAAACCTTTTCAATTGCAGTTTTTAAAACAGATATTGTAATGCTACATGATTTTAAATCAGAAACATTCCAGCGGATTTAATTTTTTAAACCTTCAAGTATACAAAAATATCGCTTTGCATCACTTTCTAACAGTGGCGGATCCACGGGGGGGAGGGGGGCACTGGGGGAACGTTCACCCCCCAAACCTCAAAAAAAAGAAAAAAAAGAAGAAAATAGGAAGCTAGGTATACATTTTGATGGCAAGTATCTTAGGTACATATTACAATCACATTATATCTAAAAGTCACAAATATTAAATTGCAACCAACCCGATATTTTGAATTCAAGTCCTTGTTTTATCAGTCTCTACTAATATTATAGGCCGAAGCGCTGCGGTAAAACGGCCAGACGACGGCGCGGCGCGGCGCGAGTAGGTCTACTGGCCAGCCTTAAGGGCCTGTTACACATGGCGACTTACTCGCCGCTATTAAGTCACCGCTACTTTAGTCGCCACTACTTTAGTCGCCACTAGTACTCGCAGGCTTTAAAAAACACTTCCAGTCACACATGGCGAGTTGTAGCGGCTACTTCAGTTTGCTTGTATGGAATTTAGTGTGCTGAGGAAAATGTCATAGTGGCTTTAAGACGTCTGTTGCGGATTTGCGTTAGTGATCTGTGCGATGAGTTATTGTTAAAAATCAAGAACAAGAAGAAACGCAAGTGTGTTCGGGAGTAGATAGGGAGACGAGACAAACTGGGTGCTTTATCAACACTAATGAAAGAATTAGCGAATGAAGACCCCCAATAATATTTTAACATTATGAGGTTAACCGTTGCAAAATTCGATGAGTTATTGGATATGGTATCACCCAGAAACCACGCTTTTCCAAAAACCATCTGCAACAGCAAACCAAACCAACTTTGGCCTATAAACTTCACTCGCCCCGGCACCACTCTTCTTAGATTTTTTGACTTTATTCAATTTATTCCGATAGGAAGCACGTAGATTTTTTATTTTCCTTTTTAGCAAATCTTCCGTCACGCTAAGTCCTTTAAGTTCCAATTCATTCATTAATTCATTGAATGCATGCTTTTTTGCGTCTCTTTTTAAATAATCTACAGACCTAATGTTCCACAGACACTCGAACTTTCTATAAATATTTAAAAAGAAAACAATCTGATCACTTGACCACTTCAAATTCTCGGTCATCTTATCTAAATCAACAATAATAGCTTAATAGAAAACACTTTTATAACACACTCCGAACCAAATCTGACAACTACGATGCGGACTGGCGGCAGACTATCAGCTACTACACCCTGTCACACGTAGCGACTGGGGTAGGTTTTGCTCGCCGGCGTGTAGACCACGGGGCTTTCAATGTCGGCTACTAGCGACTACTCGTTCCAAAAGTTGAACATGTTCGACTTTCCTCGCGAGTGAATTTTTACTCGCCGGCGAGTGCTAGTCGCCGCTACTTACTATGTCACACACAGCGATTAGTAGCCGCTACTTTAGTCGCAGCGAGTAAAGTCGCCATGTGTGACAGGGCCTTTAGAGTTTAGACTATGGTTCTCGGAATTACGCATCAACAATCCGTGTAGTAGGCATAATTTGTTGAATCTGATGATCTGAATTATTCTTTTTACAAAATTGAGAATATACGCTTAATTAATTATGTCAACTAAAAAATATTTTCAAAGATTTAGAGATAAAGAGAATTTATTGCAGTAAAATACAATAATGCAGTGTTGATTTGAGAATTACAATATATAACTTTTTTGAATACAGGTCTTTGATATATTTGTTTTTTACTTTCGCTTCCGACAAAGTACTGTATGTTATAAAGTATTGTACAGTGTATAATTCTTTGCAAGAATATCAAAAGGAGTCCATGCCAAAATTAACTGCAGTAAATAATGTAGGATTAAGCAACTTTTATCTTACGTAAAATTCATGTTTTTTTGTTTTGTTTTTTTATCGAGCAATACTAAATATTTGTGACAAAGATGTTTTCTTCGTCATCCACACACTTATTCAAGTTCGGTGTACCTTGCCAGTCAGCAGTGCAAGTGCGGAAATGTAATTTCTTCCTTAGGCCGTGATGGACGAACGCTGTTAGCGCCGCGTTTTAAACGTTAACGGTTTATTGGGTAAATGGAACTCCCGTGGTCCATGTTATACGAGCGCTATAAACGCTGGCGAATCCGAGTTAACCGGGTGCTATCAACGCCGAACCAAGTTATACGGAGCGTTGTCAACGCGCACTTGCACTCGCAGCGCAGACCAGAGGCCATGCACAGTAGTCAAAAATAACGATTTTGTCCTGGTTCTAGTTGTTATTGTTTATTTCAAAGTGGTTATTGGTACTTCAAAGTGACAAAGTGTTTGACACTGAACAAATTATTTACGCTATCGAACAGCAGCCACCTCTTTATGTCGTTAAGTCAAAGGATTATAGCAATAAAT
This sequence comes from Philaenus spumarius, assembly GCA_018207615.1. Classification (NCBI taxonomy): domain Eukaryota; kingdom Metazoa; phylum Arthropoda; class Insecta; order Hemiptera; family Aphrophoridae; genus Philaenus; species Philaenus spumarius. The sequence continues at coordinate 187,916 of JAGFPH010000134.1, forward strand.
AATTGAAAACTAAATGCTGGAATGAGGTTGGTGAGACAATGCCCCATCAACTACCCTTCCTGCTACACAATTCCTGAAATTTTTATACTAGTTTTAATACACCTAGACAGCCTAACTGAATGGTGTCCATCTTGGAAGTGCGTGACGCCACGTTGACAGAGTCCCACGTTGACGACCGTTACAACCCGCTTTCAACGTCAAAACTTGGGAATTTAACGCCTGGTTTTCAGCGTTATCAACGCGGCGCTGACAGCGCTTGTATAACATGGCCCTTACGGCACTTGAAGTAGTGGACAAGAACTACCATGGTTCAGAAAAGGTTGGTTGGATTGGCGCTCTTTTATATTCACCACGATATAGCCTGCCTATAGAAACCCAACCAAGTGATTGAGAGATTCGAAAAATCAGGAGGAAACCAAAGACTTCCGCTATAGCGTTAATCTTAAATACACTCAATATAAATTTAACTTCAAATGTTGTTATTTTAAGCTAAAAAGTCACCTGTTTATTTATAATTAGTATCAAGCTTGTTTCTTTGAAGTCAAAATTGTAAAATTTTTCTATTAGTAGCCTACTCTTTAAACATCTGTAGTTCTGCTCAAATAATTCAAAGGTTTGCTATTCAACTATTATACAAAATCTGAATAGTAAGATTTTAAAAATCTTGTAAAAAAACATAAAATACTGAAGGAAAATTTTAACATGAAAATGCTCAAAAATTGGTTATTTTTAGTTTGATAATTTCAACTACATATATTCTAACCCCCCCCCCCAGAAAGTTCCCCTCCCAAAATGATGCCTGGATCCGCCACTGCTTTCTAAGCATTTAAATTTAATAAAACGTATTGCAATTAATTGCAATTCTTAAATAAAGCACATTTTTTACATGGCCAAGTGCAACTTGAATTACTTTAAACTGGCAATTTCCCATCGAACAAACACTAAAAGCTATAGATCCCCAACTTGTACACAGAGTCTAGAAAATATTGTCCCAAATTTCACCAGGTTATAGGTGAAAATAAGAACACGAGTTTCAATAAACATAGGTCAGGAAATACTTGGTTTTCGAATTATCCTCCATTTTGTTTTTTTACTAAACACTTAATATCTTTGAAAATAGAAAAGATATCGACCTCAAATTTTCTGAACATACTTTTTACGTAACCTTATACCCTTGTAAAAAAACAGAACCCATGTTCTTTTGTATACTTTAAATATGGCGGCCATTCAAAATGTTTGATTTCAAATTTCTCTAAAACCACTTAGCCTATTTAACAACAAAAATTTTAATTGCTACACCAAATTTGAGGTCCATATCTTTTCTATTTAGATAATTTTTTTTTAAGGCTTGTAATTCGAAAACTAAGCATTTCTGAACCATGTTTATTTATTTTCGCTATAGAATAGTCTGGTGAAATTTGGGACAGTATTTTCTAGACACCTGTATATGTCTAAAGTAAAATTGAATATGAGGTTTTTTAAACTACAAAAATGATATCTGATTTAACTATTAATTTACACCTATTTCTTTTTAAATTAGCTACGTATGTTTCAGTAGTTTAACCATCCACCGACTAAACAACCGGTACCTTATAATTTGTCAACATCGGCTCAGCCCCAGGATGCATATATCTTACAATTTCTGAAGACTTAATTCAATTCAAGTGGATATATATTAGTTTGTTTACGTCTCGCCTCATCGTACAGATCAGTCTATACAACCAGACGGACGGAAAGGAGTAGTTGCTACTCGCGCACCGCCCGCCGCTACGGTCAGTGGATACGGACCTGCAAGCACGGTTAGGTACCTAATTAAGGAAGTAAAGCGTGAATTTAATGTACATTAAATAAGACACGCTAAAATCCTCCGTTACATTGTTAGTGAGAGTAGATTAGATTAATTATTAGCTAAATCCAGCATTAGGCGGCACTACCTTTTTGTAATGAGCAAACTGTGCATTACCACTCGGGTAAATGCATCGAGCTTGATGTGGCTGTCAGTATGCTCGAATGGAACTAGAACAACTTACATACCAGCCCTTACGTTCTTCCAAATGGAGGCCTTATTAATTTATTAGTATAGGAAATTATTGTAATGGAACTGGAAAAAAAATGTATTTGCTTCAAGGTTACTACAATATTTTAAATCAGATCAACTTCATTACAGTGTCATTCAAAACATTTTAAAGGCAATATGATCTGAAAAAATAATCAAATTCGGTCCAGCTGCTTTTTTTAAACGTCAATTTTAAATCTGAGCATGCACATTGTGAAACTAAATACCACTGGCTAGAAAAGATAGGGGTGTCAACCGAAGCTTACACAAACTAATAATCTAGATCCTGTTTATAGGCAAGCATATTTTTAAGTGAAATTAACGATTTTTGCAAAAGTTTAAAAGTCATGATTTCAAAATGCATAAATAATTCTAGTTGAAAACAACCGGTTTATTTTCAAAATTCCAAGAAAAATTTGTAAGACTGCAGATGGCTGTTGGTTTTTGGTATAGCACACCCTCAAAATCCATATAAGAGTACATGTTTCAGTGATGGTAGGATTTGTTTGACAAGATCGACTAAAGAAAGATTGAGATTACGTAAAATAAAGTCATTAATCTAAAACCCCGTTTTTAAGAAAATGTTTTACAATTATTCCATTGACTAGAACTAAATTGAAATCAGAATAATATAGATTATATAATATATAAAAAAGTATATATAGTATTCTCACCCCTAATTTGCTTGAAATGGGGAGGGAGAAGCGACTGAATGGGGAAAACTCGATACAAATCTAGGTTCTGACATAAATGGCCGCACAGACCTTAAGTTAAATCCTAATATACAGATATTCTTAAAGCTCTGAGTCAAATTGTGTATGCAGTTAATCCTCCCCTCAATACTTGCACAACTTTAAAAACTCGTGTTATACTATTCCTGAGCTTAAAGCTCTTTTTTAAGAATATAAAATGTAAAAAATATATTCTAGAAATATAAATATTTGTAAATAATTATGAAATTATAGAAAAGTTTTTTCAGGAAATTGCCAGTTAAACTTAATAACACTTCAGTTTTTCAACCCTTTCAGATTTTCCTTATTATTTTCAATATTTTACTTATTGTCTGGATGTATGGCTCTCCGGGGTCTAGTGGTGAATCCAAAATTACAAACTGGATCATCTATTTACGGATACTAAAAACGTTAGCAATTTGCGTTGTCATAAAAAAAGAATAATAATTCTGTATATCAAGAAAGTATAATACTGCAGGAGCTTGTTGCGTGTTGATTTCATAATATGTATCAATACTCGCTCTGATGATATCTAATCAACGACACAAAAAGTTACCGTACAAAAGACAATGAAAAACGCCAATAGCTGCTACACAAAATAATGACAAAAACAGCCAATGTTTACATCTTTCTGCATAAAAGCTATTCAGATGGATATAAGGTATATTTATCTTCCAGGCATATAATAGAAGTACAGTACTTTAGATATCTGCTTTATAAATAGAATGAAAAAATATTTTTAGTTGAATTACGTGAAAAAAGGAAATCGTTGGAAATCTTAGTATACATTGGAGTGTTCTGCAAAACGTACGGTTGTATTTCAGATATAATATAGTTGAAATAAAAAATACCACCATTTGTAAAAGCATAACGTTTCGACTGGTAGATTTATGCAACAGCGTTCGATGATTTACTCTTGAGATTTTGCACATCTGATAGTTTCATTAAATTGGAAATAAATCTGTTACATTTTCTACAACATATTACACAGAGTGTTCATAAAATCCCTTTAACCCCTTCATTATTTTTGTTACTTAAAATAAGTTAACACAACTTTGTATATCTTGTTTTGCATAACAGGACAAATTTTTTGACATATCCTATTCCCTATGATTTTTGTATGCTGGGGGGTAACAATTTCAAATGTAAAGGTAAATTGTTATTCACCATCGTAAAGCTTATTAATATAGAAACAGAATGACGCAAACTAGAGCTTAGTTTCTTGCTTCGTTTCAAAATAATAGACAATCGATGTTACGGAAAATTAAGTATACTTTTATTATAACATCAAAGCAGGTTATTAATTTGTTAATATTAGGATTGTTAAATAAGTAGGTTGTTGAGGGTACTAATTTAATTAAAAATGGTTATTCGTCAACGATTTTATAAATAGATTCAAAAAATTCAAATACAATCTAAAAACCTGACCAATACATTATGGCATTTTGGTTAAATTTAAAAGAGATGGTGGTAAAATGAAAATATAATTTTCCAGAGCGTTGATTGTCTATTACTTCAAAAACAAAAACAAGATAGCTTTAGTTTGCGCCATTCTGTTCCTCTTTTAGTGAGATTTTCAATGGTGTATTACATAACCTACCTTTACATTTTAAATTGTTAACCCTTTCCAAAAAAAAAGGGGGGTCAGATATGTAAAAAAATGTGTCCTGTTATACAACACAAGTTTAGATAAATTACTTTCAGTAACAAAAATAATGGAGGGTGTTAAAGGGACTTTATGAACATCCTGTATATAAGAACCCCGCTGAGAATTAACTGCCATTTTAGAAATATTTTTTATAAAAAATAACGCGAAATTTGTTTTATTCCCAGTTTTTACCATATTTTCAAAACACGTGAATATAGGATTTTCTTTGAACATCGTTACCATAATTGGGTGGTAGCCCCTATATCTACGACTCTGAGTAGTTCCTGAAAAAAAAAACTATTCGTTAGATTTCAATAGGGGTAGTCGTTCTAAACCAGCGAGCACATAATAGTGCTATTATGTGCTCACTGTTCTGAACTTATTACGGAGTTGCGCATCATTTTACCCGCAATGAAGGGCGGTCCAAGTAAATTGTGGTAAATATTTAACAGGATTAAAATTAAAGGGATTAAATATACTAGGCCTAATATTGACTGAATGTGTAACAAGTTCAGAAAAATATTTCACTTGCCTACAATAAACATCCACATACATTAATCGTTCAAATTGAGACTCAGAAAGAAAGTTTTAAATGGCAGTGATAAATGTGTTATTAATTACTCTGATGGGCGATTCGTTAATTCACTGCAACTTATTATTATTAGAGCTAGAATAATTGTAAATTGTAATAAGACAGTATGGTTTAATCAAGACAGAAAAATCAATACGTATTAATTTCTACTGAGAATAAACGTAGTTTGTGCAATGTTTTGTAATAAAATAGCGGAAAATATCACTCTTCCCCGAAATCTACGCAGAAGTCGGACGCACCAACTGGACTACTTTATCACAGATAGCATTCATCGCAGAGAAAAATCTTAATAGACCTACCGAAAAAGTTCATACCAACATTAAAAAACCCACAATCTGTAAATTACTACGGAATAAAACATAAAGATAAAATAATTGAATGGATTATAGTACTCCATTAGGAACTGTAAATTAGAGTATTGTAAAGAAACAGGTAGGAGAAAGAGAGCCCACTGATTTGGAAAAATATGTAAATAAACAGACAACATGTAAATCAACTTCTACGTCCTGTGCGATCATTAACTATGTACAAAATTTGCCAAGTAGGACTAGGATAAGGGGACGTCTACTTCCAGTGGATAAGTAGTTCAACTTGGCAAAACGCACAGTTGGTTTCGACTGAAACGCACAACTCTTATCTAATTCACCCAAATTAGATATCTGTGCAAAATATCGCACATACAAGTCTGGAACTCAAACAGTAAGTGTTCTGCCACGTTATAAGTTCTATCGGACACGAGAGCTGAACTCTATAAGTCTGGTTAAGTTGTCACCTTACTTCTAGTAGTGCTTTTGGTGCCGGGCGCGTGAACGGATGTCGGACACCTGGTAACACCACCTGCCGCCGTGGCTGCCGGCTGCTTAATTCTCTGCTCCTTTGCTTCACGCTGTCTACATCTTCGGTAGCAGTGTACCATGTGGGGAGGTCGTATCATATGACATCGCCTCTCCAACACAAAGGCAACTGCTTTCCCCTAACTTTACTTCGACATCCAAATTTGAGAAAGTAATTTTTATTTCTAGACTGCCACAAACAAATTTAATTCGTTTATATTAGTAGGCCTACTTTGCCCAAGGTTATTATTATTAAGTTTACATTATTTTGCATTTTATTGAATGGTTGTTCTGAAAGCCTAAATTTATTAATTTACGCATGATGTATTATCTTACTAGATTCCCATACAACATACAACAGGTTTCAACGTAAGCCCCTAACTCCATTACTGCTGTTTCCAAACAACTCGCGATCTGCATAGATAATTTCCAAAATTTGAATTGTGTTTTTACATATTAATCTAACAATAAAAGTATATATTTTACAAAATATAATCACAGTAATTATCACTAATTTCAGATAATTTATGCTCTGAATATTTGGGGAAATATGTGTTATTGCGCTTCGAGCGGGACTTAGTACTCACATAAACTTTCTTTAAGTGTAACATTATAACAACTTTAAATGTAGTATTTAGAATTTTGGCAAATATCAAAATATTTACTTTTAATTCAAATACAATAACTATTGTTATGTGTTTAACATTTACTTTAGCCTATATAGATATAAATAAGTATTAAACTTGACGTGTGAGAAAATACCTAAATAAAATAAAACCTTAACACAAAATCTCACAACAAACTTCAAACGCGTTTCAACGACAATGTCGCCATCCTCAGTGATGCTCGGGCTACAGTAACTAAACTATACTGTAAATATGGCAACACAAATCCATCGTGTCGATTTCCCCAACGATTTGATTTATGTACATTACTTTCTTTTTCAGGTAGTCATTTTTTTAAAGTAATTTGAGTTAAACATTTATGAATTTATCACTAGGGGGGCCCGCACGCCGAGAGCTTTACTCACACAATTAATTGTGAAAGAAACTATTCAGGTCTATGTTTTAGGTCATCCAAACTGTAAACCGACACGATAAATACCTGATATATTTTAGTTTTATAATTTGTAGAGTCTTTAGAGCTATATATATTTAGTAAACTTCAAAAAACTTGCATATTTTGTCACCTATTTAGGCTTAACCATTCTCGGCATTTTCTTAAATCTTAACTATTCCTTTTTTAATGTTTATAATTGACCTACATTCTTATAGTTCATTCATTTAATTTTAGGTTAAAATAAATCAAATCAACGTAATCTCAGAAAATTGTAGGCCTATATGTTTAGTTGTAATATAATGGTAAGAACACTGAACTTAATTGGAAAACAGCTAGCGAATTAGATGAAATAAAACAATAACACAAAATCTCACAACAAATGCGTTTAATAAATCAAACGCGTTTCAACGACAAAGTCGCCATCCTCAGTGATAATCACTCAGTTAGTGTTATCACTGAGGATGGCGACTTTGTCGTTGAAACGGGTTTGATTTATTAAACGTATTTGTTGTGAGATTTTGTGTTATTGTTTTATTTCATCTATATTGTTCTCACAAGTCCAGCTCATTATTTGCTTATAGCTAGCGAATTGACGGCAGTTTTGTTCCGACTATGTTGATATTTTGAAATGATGGACTGAGTAAAAGACGTTGCCATTTCTACTGAATGTACACATAACCTTCCCTATTAATGTTAATCGTTAAAATTAAATTTTCTAAAAACAAATGTACCAATGTTACTCCGAAAGGTATAAATTATTAACCAAAAGTGAAAGATTTTTTCAAATAAGTTGACTATCCCAAATATGGAAACCAACATACAAAAATTACCTCTTTATAATATTAGTTGAAACTCCAGCATTACCACAACTCAAAGAAAATTAAAATGTACACGTTTCCGCGAATAAAATGGTAAAATTGGCTCGGCAAATTCCAAAAGAAAGAGTAATAAAATTCCCCTGAAAATAAAGTGCGCGAGTTATATTCCATTTTCATAATGGATTAAATACTAGGAACAGAACAGCTACAGAAGGCTACGAAGGAGGGTGGAGAGGAGAACACGTGCCCTGGCTTTGGCAGATGGCAAGGGTGCCTATCTCACACCTGTCCTGTTCCGCTGTTGCCAAATTGAACGCATCAACAAGTCCCGAGGAAAGCTATAAAACCTCAGTGTTTCTAAGATTAAAATCGTGACACCGTGCAATAAACAATTGTAATTGCAATCACATCTGAGATTATATTTTCTAGCGACACGGTATCTCCGGCTTTATCGGTAGTCACAATTATGCGATGCTTTAATTGTGTAGATTAGCGGAAACTCGGTCAGCATCAGTGAATATAGGAAACCGTGCTAGTTTAAATAACCGAGCAACTATAATTCTGTGAGAGTTCCTCATAAAATTGTATTTTATGATTTAAAAATGTCGATCTTTTGAAGATTTGCATCAACTTATTTGATTGTTAGTTAGTAAATGCATTAATTTAGACAAAAACTAAATTTCTTAATTTTATTTACTGGTAATAATAAACCGAATAGATAAACCTACTTGACTTGTACATTTGATCCTGTGAAATTATTAAAATATAGGCCTATACTAAGGTTTAAAACATTCTCGAACGAAGGAATAGGAAGTCCCTTCGATGATCCAGAACCGTCTGGACATTATAGAAATCTAGAACATCCTGGAAGTTCTGTAACATTAAAGTACTAAAGAATAGTTCTATAATGCTAAAAATTAAATGCGTTAAGTCTTCAGATGAAATGTGTATGATCAATTACAAAAAAATCATCAAATCATTTTGTATATCATAATACTCAACTT